>JAQGBY010003323.1:0-19649 GCA_034698785.1 Mycogona germanica
ATGTGGTGGAGAAATGGAATTTCATAGGTTATACAGCTTTTTCCAAATCGGTCACATTAGATGAAACAACCCTGTATTATTATGAAGGTCTTATAATGTATGAGTATTAAGCATTCTCTGAATTATTTTGAAAACAAGAGTTCAGCTGTTGGTTTGAAATATTGTTCACAATGTTCAGCTGAATAAACAAATATGTGTGGCAATGTTTCATCATTTAGTGCAATAGCATACAGGGTGCATGATAAAACATATACATAGTGAGTGAAAATAAAATAAAGAAAAATAGTGGAAGTGGTTTATTGTAAGCGGCGATGGTGAAAACGATCGGCTGGAGAAGCAACCCCTTGATGGTTGGTCTTTCTTAAAAATCGGGTGCACTGCAGGAAAGCGTCGCACCGGGTAAGACGTTGGCGAATAGCCCCTCATAGCAGCTGGATTAGTCCATGCTTGGGGGTGGTCGGAGTCCTCCAACTCATTAGGAGTTGGAGTGACGGGGTGTGCCCCCCTTAAAAAAAATTTAAAAAAAATGCGGGGAAGCGCGGTCAGGGGCAAACCTTGAGTGTAATTTTAAGCGATCGTTACGGTAGTTTCCCCTTTTGTCGATAGAATACGTTGATTTTCGATTAATCGCGATTTTGGAACGGTTGTGCAAATTAGGACTCCCATGTGGGGTCGCATGAGAAAAGTCACCAACGAGAAGCGTCACCCAAAAGAAACGTCAAAATTGAAAAGTGACAGCAACAAAGACGTCAGATACGAAAACGTCACGGATTAGCAACGTCAACTAAGAAAACGTCAAAGATAGGCTACGTCACCAATTAAAATGACAACTTCGAAAGGCGTCACAGAAAGAGACGACAGACACCGGAAACTATTGAGGATTAGCTGTTCCAAGAGTTCGGTGTGCTCCTCAGAATGAGGTACAATGGGTGAACATAGAATGTCGGGTCTTAACCTAACCTAACCTGCTGAATGGGAGGGAGGGATAAACGGTGAGGGAATTGCCAAAGTTAGCGTCTCTTGTCTCTAACATCTCCAATCATTGGTGTCTCCTGTGCGTGTCGTCTCTTGTGCATGATGGCTCCGGTATGTGACGTTTTCGTCTTTGTCGCTTCCTGTCAGTGACGTCTCTCATCGGTGTCGCCTCTCTTGTATATGACGTTCCAGGTTTCCTGTATCTGACGCATATGGTAGTTGGCGGGTCCAATGCGTGACGCCTCCCCCTCCCATCATTGGCGTATCTTGTGCATGATGGCTCCGGTCTGTGACGTTTTAGTCTTTGTCGCTTCCTGACAGTGACGTCCGAGACAAATTCCCATTGATGGTGCCGCCATCTGTCGATCTTTGATGGAAACTTTGTTCACTTTCGTAGCTGTTGTTTTGAGTGACGGCGACGTGAGTGACGGCTTGAGCTTCCGCTTTGAGCGTCAGTTTATTTTTTGGTGCGCGAAAAGTGTAGCGTAGCTGAAGCTTTAAAAATAAATATAAAGACTGAAATTCTGCTCACGATGCAATGTATTGTCAACGAACGACCGAGAGGCCCTCAGAGCATTCAATTGCCCGTCGACAACGAAGCAGTCTTTAGGAATCTGAGCAAAGCCAAACGCTTCGCCATTGATATCGGTAGGCTTATGAAATGTGATATTATGGTAATGTTATCAAGTGGTGGCGCGGTATCCCATAGCTGGTGCTTTGTTCCTGTTTGTCCCGAAATTTTGCACCTCTTGACATCACCTTCCGCGCCAATTCCTAAACCTAGGCCTGAAATCGTCGTTCGTGCTAACCCGTAGGCCCAGGCCTGACATGGACACAATGTGTATACGTCGTCATTTGGACTCTAAAGGAAATAAATAATAAGCCTAATGCAACAATGGTGTCTTGTTTCGTTCGTGAGATTAACATTAATTTTGACAAAAGAAATTTCTTTGGTTTTTGTCCGGCAACGATTACATTTTTTCTCTTTGTGTTCTGCGCTGATCGTTTGATATAATTTTAGAGTAGACATTGTTCATTCTTGGCGGAATTTACAAAAAAGAGAGACAACGTCCTTTACCAAAGGTCGGTCGAGTTCAATCGATTTTCGGTGCCAAATGGCGGCGTCACAAACCGCCACAGACTTTGCATTGACCGCCGCCTTACAAAAAAAAATGTTAGGTGGAGGTTCACCGTTGATTTAACATCTTATAACCCCCCCCAGGGGGCGACTTGGAAATGTTTAACCTGCTACTAGACTGCCAAGGAAAGGGATCTTTGATGTCCCGATATCGTACTTCTATTCCGAAAGGAGGCGTGTGAAGGAATTTCTCGCCCGAAAAATTCCGAAGGTGTCGGCCTGGAATCAAAACCCCGATCACGGATTTTTGAGACCAACGTGCTACCTCTCGACCACTCGACACCTCTAAACTGTTTGGGCCCATTGTGATCGAGCAGGCGACTTCGGTGATATTAGAACGGTGCTCTACCAACTAAGCTAACAAACCATTGTCATGGTCCAAAAACCGTTGTCATGGTGTTTAGGCACTATAGGCACCTATTAGGTAATATGCCTAATATATATTCGGCACCTCTCGATGTGTAGCAGCTGAAAATTAAAGCGGGTGCCGTTTTTGCAATTGTCCAAGGCGGGTCGCTTCTCATCATTGCCTGCCTTCAAATAATATGGTTTTATGTTATGAATGTTGTAATTCAATTTATTACAGTACATGCACGCAATCAACCCGGGTTTGGGGAACGCCAAGCAGTTGGGTTTTGATTCCCATTTCGTTTATGTGGTTGCCAACATAATTACCTAGACGCACTCTCTCAAACAAGATTGAATCAGATTATTGAGATTGCGAGAATTGATGCAAAATGTTGACTTCGCGTACTCCGCGTAGGATACATACGAACGATGTTTTATAACCGTGGAAAATTACATTTTCTGGAAAAAATGGTTATTGGGCGCCACGGAGTGACGTCAAAAAACGTCGTAGGACTCCGCGGATTGCATCATCTGATGCTTACGCCATCACTTTTACATAGTCAATTCCATTCCCAACATTCAATTGTGTTTGTCCTTGAACATTCCAATTCTGCTCGCTCATTCGTTTTTCTCGTTTCAGGTGGCTCATTGACCAAGATCGCCTACTATTCGACTGTCCCCGTTCGACGCGCTCTCTACTCGTTATCTTCGGAAGACGGATCAAAGGTCCAGTTTAAAAGATTGTAGTTCAATTGGATCGGTCATCGATTGTGGATGATTGTGAAAAGGGGAATAATCAGAATTGGTGGATTCGGGACAGCACCGAATGAAAAGGCGAACCGAGTGGCGTACTCGCTTTTTATAATATTTAATATTTTACTAATTATTATTTATTAATGGGAATTTTAAAATGGGAATGATTTGTATATCCAACCAACTTTACAAACTAATAAATCAAAAATAGTTGCCTGTAAATTTTTTAATTCTATCAATTACTTCTACGACTCGTCGTAGCCCAGTTGGTTTAGCGACTGACGGTGTCTCGGCGGTACGTAACACCTGTAGTGCGGTTGACTACAGTTGATTGGGCCAAAAAGATTAACCTTATATATATAATTAATAAAAATTAACCTTATATATATATATATATAAAATAACCCTATAAATAATAAATACTTGAAATTTATGTGTTTTTTTTTAGTTTCAGTATAAACTGACCTGCTTGTTGTGGATGCATGATTATATTTGTGAAAAATGTGTCTTTTGTGGCTAACTAGCTATTAGTAAATCATTGCGTTTCGGAGTGTTCTCTGTTATCATTTCAAATAGCAACCCAGTAGTAATGCTGCAAAAGTTTTGTTTTGTTATATTGGACTGAATTTGTTAATATTTTTTTCCCACTCTGTATTCAACCAAAAGTAATTAATCTTGTCTAGTTGAAACGAGTGTCGGAAAGTTTAGAAAGGATCAATTTTATGTAAGCAATTATATATTTTTTTAAATTTCTCTACATCGCCATTTTTAAATTAGTTTATTGCCATCAGCCCATCAGTCATACTATCGTTTGCAAAATAATTTTAAATATATAACCGACATCTCATCGACGTCGATGGCTAGCCTTTCCATTTTTTGTACAAACTCGACATGTTTCTCGTCCGGCGCTATCCCTCGCATAACTTCCATTTTATTTTTATCATGTTGTACAGAGTGACGAGGAGACGTCGTACGAAGTCTCGCACAAGGAGCGAATGCACTTCGTCAAGTTTGAGACGAAATACATCGAGAGCTGTTTGGACTTTATCCAGAAACACCTGGTCAATTCGTTAGACGACAATGCCGGCAACATCATTAAGGCTACCGGTGGCGGATCCTACAAATACACTCAGCTCATCACATCTAAATTGGGATTATTGTGAGTCTTCTATGTCGTATCTTGTGTCAATTTCAATTGCCATTGTCTTCAGATTGCCATATACAGTGTACATATACTAGAGAAATAGTCCGCATTACTTGGTTGTCCCCGTAATGACAGCAAATTCTTTTAAATCATAAGATACTTTACACTTGTTAGAATCAATTCTCACGACGTCCCATGCGTTTTATCTGATCCAAAAGATAAAGGGACCAACTTTGATTCTGCACAAATCCATGTTTTATTATTGTACAATGTTTACTTGAACAACACGAAATAATTACAATAAAACTGAAAATCAGTAATTTGATTTGATTTTTAATGCAAACTGCAAAAACAAAACAGACACTGTCCAGAAAACAAAAATTAATTGGAACACTGAATTTGTGTGTTCTGTAGGTTTTTGAAATTGAAGGCGATCATCCGTATATCTGTTCTGGGAAAAGCAGGTCAATGCTAGCATGCCTGTCTTTGAAGGACTTTGACCATGAACCATGAACTTTCATACAGTGTTGCTGGGCAATCTTCAGAACCCAAGCAAGGATACTGCTTTCCCCCAACGTTCTATCCTTATCACAAAATATATAAAGTTCAGGGGAGCGACCCCTTATGAGTGGACGTCCATTGCAATTATTTCCTGGTGCTCCTGGTAGCTTAGATCTGCACTGCAATGGTTCCTCCGTCGAATTCCACCCCTGGTACCAAAGAGACTACCTGCCCCTCCACTCCACATGCCGGTCAGCATTTATGCGGGTTGGGGAGCAGGGCAACTGATCCGTGTGTCCATGGATGCATTGGCAGGCCACTGAGAACAAAAATTCCAGGATCACAAAGTTCATCGCCAGAAGATTTTGTCCTCTTTAACATTAGTTTTTTTATTCAATTCTCTGAAGTGTATATCACAACAGGAGTTTCTGTACCCCTCTTGGTGCTTGGGCACTATGTGAGGGGCACATTTGTTCTGACCAGCCAGCAGTGACACAGTGAATCTGCGAGCTTTTGCCAATCATGGCTCTGGTGTGGTGGTGTCCATCCTATGAGCTGCTAGGGGGAACCCCAGCAGCTAGCAGTGGCCGCAGGGGGCACCCAAGGAAGAGAGTGGCGATGAAAGGGTGGATCGATAGTTTTTCATTGCCAAAACCAGCTGACTAACTGAGTTTGCCCAGATGTGCTGCATTTGCTACATTGTAGTTGTCAGTTAGGACCATAAATGCAGGTTCACCTTGTAGGTAAATGGCAAATTTCTCTCAGCCCAGTTAACAGCCATGCACTCTCGAATGTTGGAGCACAAGTTGGTGTCCTGCACACGCTCACTGACATCATGCTGCTGCAGAAGCAGTGCTCCAAATTCCAACTGCAAAGCATTGCCCCAGTGTAGTCAGCACTGACAAAGAAAAACCTGAAATGACCTGAGGATTTCTTAGGACCATTTTCAATCTATCCATGATTCCTTGGGATATGTTAAACCATTGGAACTTTGTGTCCTTGTCCAACAGATGTCAGCTTTAAAAATCCCTCTAAGAACTTACAAAAGTTATTAACCCTTTAACTGGCAAGCCCGATACAGTATCGATTTGCTGATCCACACTTTTTGTTGGCTAGCCCAATACTAGAACTTTGGGAGATTTTAAAGATAATTTAAAAAATATGTTTTGTTATGTTTATTTGTAACTGTTTACGTTTTGGGGCATCATTAAAAAAATTAATTTAACTGCAGGATGTGGGTTTTGAAAATCAATTGGTCAGTTAAAAGGGTTAACAAACTGCAAGAACAAATACACATGATCGGCATCTAGTAAAAGTTAGAACTTGTCTGTTGTCCACACATTTTGGGTCTGACTCATCCCTCAGCCATTGTGATGCAACCCAGAAGCTGGACATCACATGAAGCAATTTGACATTTCATGAGATCCATCTTTAGTATGTTGGTCACTACACATTGGAGTGCTTTGTTAAACAGATCCAAGATGCTATTGATCATTAGGAACCCTTGTCCCACATCATCCATTTATGTTACTGTGTTGGTTGCACAGGTGAACCTCTTGAGTAAGACTTCTTGCATTCTCTGATTTTGGTTGATTTGTTCATTGATTTGCTCATGCAAGAACTGACAATCCACAGACAAACTGTGGTATTGGTGGAATGCAAAATTAATGTTGCCCCTGAGCTCAATTGAGTCAATGCATGATAGTTATTCTGTATAATTGTTTGTAACTGTACACACTGTTCTGTGGGGAAGTCTTGATCCCCTTTGGTGATGATGACTGATGCGGGAGTTCAATTTGTTGTTGGGATAATTTTGTTGGACACTGTTCATGATGATTAACTGATCTGTGTAATCCTCAACTTATGATGGCATGTCCTAGCTAGCAGCAATGTGTGCCTTTGTTCGGGCTTGCACCTTGAGGCTGAGTTTTACAAACAAGCGTTAGGCATCTTTATCTGGAATGACTAGAACATCATTACAATGCACAGAGTAAATGACTTGCATGTTTGTGCCAATCTGATCCCAACAGCAAATCCACTGTAGTCACTGCACTTCAGGTGATTCTGACCCCTCTTGATACATGCACAATTAGCACACCATTTCACATTTAACTGACTAGGAAGCTTGGCCATTATCAAAATACTATTGACAGCCAGAAACATGGTAAAAAATTATTTTATTATTTCAATCACAAAGTAATCATTTTGTTGCATGTTTCCCAAATTCTTTGTTACTTTGTCTTTTTGAGTTTTGCCAACTGGGACAGCGTGGTCCCCTAGTTGCACCCTGGGTTTTGCCCTTCAGGTAAACACTTGATTAAACTCAATTGTGCTTAACGATTTTGAATGTGCTCAAGTAGTTGTATTGGATTTATAACCATTTAACCAAGGAAGCCGCATTAGCACGTCCAAGCGATTCTGCATACCACCGGGAAAGACATGTTAACGAATCTTCACTTTTCAAAAAATGTGTGGCAAAAATCTACTAATCACAGATCACTGTAAAGCACATGATTGGATTGATCAGACTCCATATATATCGATAGCTGTGTGCATTTGTAGTACCGGTAGCACCATCTAGCTGTAGCTGCTGGAGACAGATGTGGGAGAACGCATTTTTGTGTTTTCGTAACATTTTTACTGTGGTTGTGATCGTGCTCATGAAATAGTCAACTGTATATGATCCAGCAGCTGCTGGATCACATAAATAATGCCGGAATAGATGCTGGATAGGGACTGAATAAGTGCTGGATACATGTTTCATATTTCAGTTATTTTGTCCCAAGTGAAGTGAAGTGAAAGTGTGTGTGTGTGCGTCCAATGGCAACACAATTGCCAAATTCGCCCCTTGGCTATCCAGAATGGCCAAATTTTTGAGTCCAGGGGGTTCCATGGCCCAGCACCATGGATAATTACAGAGCTGGCCCGGATCCCCTGGATATTGTGAAAGTGCTTGTGAGTGTGAAAACAGTGCATCGGAAATGAACTGGAAAGCAGGTAGGCGGCAACCAATGCTGGTCACAGCTCCAGGCCCAATCTGGCCTTTCTGGATTGGCACCGGAGCCATGACTTCAGCATGTTGTGCTGGAAGAAGGGGGTCGTGACCTGGGAGCTGCTGAACCAGCTTCTGGATGAACCCCTCTTTTCAGCACTGCATGCCGAAGTCATGATTTCTGCAAACATCTTGCATTACCAGATTAGATCTTGAGCTGTGCTGCCAGCAATTAAAATTTATGAATCTACCTAGCTAAAATATTATAGCTGCATTTGTGACCTTTCCAAATTATCAACTGTCCAAGTGTCCACATCTTCCGGTTCTCAAAATATGATTTTTGTAAGGGAAAATCGTAATTAAAAATTAATTCCCTGGTGAGATGTGGGTTTGGAAAAATTAATTCCCTGGTTAAAGGGATAAGAACATTGAATTTTTCACCAGCCTTTGTGAGTTTCCACAACTGAGTACACTCTCAGCTAAGTTTGGAATAAATTGCCTTTAAAAGTTGCACATGGCCAAAAATGAGACAACTGCTTACAACTGCTTCGCCTGCCAGTAGAGCAGGAATCTGTAAGAAAGCTTCCAGATTATCTGGATCGGGTGCATAGGTTCTTTGTTGGATAAGGAAACCTAGATATATGCTTCTGGTTGAAAGTACACTTCCTCAAATTAATTTGGAAACCAGCTGCAGCCAGCCTCCCAAACACAGTACCAATGTGCCAGATGTGCTGAGCCTGGGTGCAAGAATAGGATAAGACACAGGGATCAACTGTGTGTTAAAATACCAGAAGTACCATTCATCCCCACAAGTAGGGGTAGACTGGCCAGTATCCATGTCTGTCTGATTATTCTGGCAGATCCTGCTTTTCTCTTTGTATTTTTGAGGATAAATGCCCTTTCACCTTCTTAACAATATTGAGTGTACCAAGAGGTTCAAGAAATACATCACAATCAGGTTGTCAATACCTATGTCTAACTCCTTCATGACTGACACTGGCATTTTGAATCTGCAGCTGTCATACTCAAACTTAAGCACAGCTGTGGCAATTATGTTTCATCTTGTGCCATTCACACAGGATGAGTTGATCTGTAGACTCATGGTAGCACCTCTCCACTGATGGCGATGCTGCTTAGCTCTGGGGACAAAATGCTCTGCATCACCCCAGTGTTACATGGAATCTTAATCCTTGATTTTTCTTATTAAATGGTGAATTTGGGACAGGCCAAATGAAGTAGACGAACCGAGTGGCGAGCTCGCTTTTATAATAATATTTTACTATTATTTTAATTAGAACTGGTAATTGTGAAAATATAGTTTCATGCAGACCAAGAGTTGAACGCCGGATTCCTGGATTTCCGGCCCAGTGCTCTACCAATTGAGATACCCAACACTCTACACTTAGCAATTACAAGTGGACCCTTGATTTTTCCTTTTGAGAATTTAATGTAAGGCGTAGTAGTGTCATCCAGCACTGAAGACGGCAACCTCCAATGTAAACCAATGAACTAGTAGAGAAGGGCACCCCAAATCTGTCTACTCACAGATCTGGACCCGCATTTAGTTTCCCTGAAACTGTCATCCTCTTCCATCTCTTTTTTAGATGGTCCAGGATGACTAAAGATGTAATCACCACCTGGAGTTGCCTCTGTAGCTATTTTCCTCTACAGGGAATGTGACAGCAGGATATTGTAGCAGGATATATAGTGACCACTGGCCACCAAGTTGGTATGACGGACCAGTGTTCATGGATCGGAACATTTCTCCAAGGAATAGAACTTCTTCCTGAGTTCCTGTACTGCTCCTGCAACTGCTGGTTGGATGGACCCTGCCAGTTGTTGTCTTGCTGTGACTACTGGTTCCAAGAGGAGTTGTTTGAGACACATCTGTTTCCACCTCTACCACCTTTGTTATATTTCCCTATTTTATTTGGGATCAGTTATCCAGCAATTCTCTTGAACATGTCTGGTCCTTTTACACCCTTTGCAAGTTGGTGGTGAGGCTGCTGCTGCTCCACCATTCTGCTCCTGGTTCTTGCTTCCCTTTCCTTCCTTAGCAAGAGCAGGCTGATAGTTGAGAATGAGGCTTTTGAATCTTCCACAACCTTCTTCATTGTCTTGTGGATGAATTTTCCGATTTCCTCTTTGGTCATTGATGACACTGGCCTAGCTGTCTTAGAGAACTGAGAAGTGAGCACCATTAATTGGACACACTGTAGCTTTTGTTGTCTCTTGAGAATCCACAACACTGGAAACCCCAATAGCAGCAAATTGCCAAATGGAATGACATGCCTGGCTGTCTTAGAGAACTGAGAAGTGAGCACCATTAATTGGACACACTGTAGCTTTTCTTGTCTCTTGAGAATCCACAACACTGGAAACCCCAATAGCAGCAAATTGCCAAATGGAATGACATGCCTGGATCTCATTAAGAAACTGTACTAGCTGTGTGTCAAGTCCTCTTGTACCATTTTCTGAATATACAGTTTGAAAGTTGGTGGCAGTCCATCCAAAATTTTCACTGAACATACTCAAATTGCACCTTGCTGTTTTTAAACTGGCAGAGCTCATGCATGTGAAATGCATATTCCAAAATTGCTTGGTGAGGTACCAGTTCAAGTTCTGCAATTTGTGCTCCAAGAAATTCTCATCTCTTGGACACCACATGCTGATGAAATGAAGGTGGTAATCATCCCATGTTATCTTCGGCCTTCAGAAGGTCTTGGACAGCTCTGGTGTGACACCACAATGGATATATGTACTGGAGTTTTAGGGCTGGACTCCAACTGCAAATCTGGCCATAATCCTCATTCTCCAGAATCCATGAATGAGCATTCTGACCTGACCCTTCTAATGTTTTCAAAAATCTGGCCTTCAGACTCAAAGGATATGCATCCGGATTGGCCATGTCTGTTATCTGGTCCTCTGGACTGTGGATTTGAAATTCTTCCACTGATTGAAATCTGTTATCAAAGATTGAGTTTCCTTCGTGTGATTGACCTAGAGTTGTGTCAGCCACTCCTGAGTCTTAACTTTGGATTCCCTCTGTCATCCGCAGGTGGAAGACAAGAGTGTTGATGGGACTTCAGATGTAGTGGCTCCTAACAGTATCTGTAAGTGCACCTACTTCACCTATTCTGTTTTAGAAATCCCTAACTTAAGCTAAAAAATAGTCACCTACACTAGCCTTTACACATTTTCTAATTTGATTCCTAAAATTGTGTAGGCTGACTTCTCCCAAAGCAAAATTCTTTCCAAAAATTTCGAAATTATATCCTAATAAGCTAATCTGGAATTTCAGAAGTTAATTGCTAACCAAATTTGAAATAAAGTCTTAGAGAAACGTGGGAAATAGCAGTGGTAATTTCACAGCCAACGGATTTCACCTTGTGCAACGGATTTGGTTGCACATACCAGTGTGTGCGGTCAATTCCGATGTGCTCTAGTTTTATCTTCAAATTTATTTGTTATCTAAGAGACAGCTGCTGATCACAATTGGTGTTGCGTGAAACTGGTATTGTCAACCTTTGGTAATAATAAATATTGATCTTCCATGAGGAATGTGGATGCGATAAATTTGTTTTTTGTGAATCGTCATTGCCATAGTCAGTTCTCGTCAGTTTATCGTCAGTTCCTACGTTTTTCTAGTCTATTCATTTTTTAAATACTAATTTACTGTTGTAAGAATAGTTATCCCAAGGTCTTGTTAGTCTTGTATCGTCTGGCCGTATCCCGGACACAACTATCTATTTTGCATAATTCAGACAAACATTTTGCAAAAATACAAATTTCAAGATTTTTGTATAAGAATGAAATAGGTTCTCACCTACTTTTGAGGAATCTTGTGCCTACTTCTGTCAACAAAATTTGCATTAAAAATACATATCAATGGCAGTTTTGCATTTTATTCTGCACATGTACAGCTTGTCATTTGTACACAAGAGTACATATACAGCTTGCTATTTGTGGGTTATGCATACATGAACGTCATCTAGGGCTACTCGTATGAATTAAATGGTAATTGGCTACAATGTATATCTAAACTCTTGTTTTCCCAGAGTGACAAATGTGGAACAATTTGTTGGGACAGTTGCATGTGGCTTACTTTAAGCCTTGAATAAGGATTGGATAGGCTTACATCCCCATCCACTACATTTGTTGATCAATCCTGAATGTACAGTTATCATGGAAATCCAGTGACAGAAATTGGAAATGAAGGAAACAATGTCTATGGGCTTTGGCCATGGCAAACCTATGGTATCTGGCCAGATTCTAGGCCAGATAAGTATGCCCGTGAAGTTGGCACACCCACCATGGAATTTCAACATGAAACTCATATAAAAAAATTGTGCTACATTTGTGCGCTAAAAGTAATTAATTTCCATTTAAAGAAAATTCAATTGTGATATAATTTTCAATCACTTTTAACCTGAACATAGACATGCTGGTTTGTGTATATGGGGATATTACTACTAGGAAAATCATGATTTTTGTTAAATAACTTTATCCAGGGAGCAGCACAAATTCTAATTTTTTAGCAATTGTTGGCGGGTGGGATGGACACCTTCTAGGGCCGAGTGCATAGCTAATTAGGTATGCACGCACACCTCACACTCTGCATTCAACACCTCACACTCTGCATTCAGGCGCCTTTTCTGTCAATCAATTGCACAAATATAGCACTAATTTTTCCCAAAGTTTGAAGAAAAATGTCAATGGATAGAGTGGCTGGTTTTTAAATATAGGGGGGTAGTTACTACTGTGTGACAATCATGTTTTTGTAAATAACCTTTTACAGGAAGGAGCACAAATGTAGCACTGATTTTTGTGTTTGCGCGCATGCGTTTGTTCCCCTCGCACAGTGCCTATGCACCATTAGGGGGACGTAAAGCCTGTAGTGCAATTGACTACAGTTGATTGGGAACCAAAAAATTAATCACACTAAATCAAGAAAGAGCGAATTCGGGTCATCACTGAATGATAGAGAAACCAAGTGGTGAACTCATTTTTATAATAATGTTTTACTATTTATGCAATTACTTGGTAATTTCGAAAAATATGGAGTTTCGAACAGACCGGGAGTTTCTTTCTGGGCTTGTTGCACGAAACTCAGTTTCTCCTTGATGTTCTTTCGGAGTTCGCCAAACCCATACTTGGCATGGCCCAGTGGGAGTCCATCTGCCGATGAACGCCTCCCTAACTGGATGTCCAGTGATGGCATCTTTGCTGAATGCCGAAGTTCGCCTTTCATTCGGTGCTGTCCCTAATTCACCCTTTCTCGATTAAATATACAGACTCGTCATAGCGCAGTTGGTTCAGCGATTGACTGTGGTTTGGCGGTCCCGGGTTCGATTCCCGGCGCGGGCTCTCGATTATTCGATCCCGGGGTACTGGTGAAAATGTGCTTCGCACATAGTGCCTAAGCACTGAGAGGGGTACGGAAACTCCTGTTGTGAATTACCTTCAGTAAATTTTTAAAAGAAGACGTCCTAACAAAACATTTCTCATTAATTAATACGAGACCTCATCTTGGGAATCGAACCTTCTTGCGCAAGCACAACCAAATCGATCTCTCAACCAACTGATTATCACTTTGTTGGGAGTATTTTTAAATTTGATGGGATTCTTCTATCACTTAGGAATTTCCCCTTAAAAATCAAGAATATATATATTTTTTTAATTGAAAAGAATGAAAACTTGAGAAAGCCACGAGAGATACATGTCATTATTCTTCATCGCCGAAAAAAAGGAGCGCCTTCGACATTAAGAAATGAATCATTTGCTCAACTTTGCGCCACATTTTATTTGAGGTATTTTATCTGTTCGTCAATTTTTCCTATTCTTGCTTTTTTTCCTCCCTGTAGAGTGGATAAAGCGGACGAAATCGAGTGTCTTATCAAGGGCTGCAACTTTCTGCTCAAAAATATCCCCAATGAGGTGTTTCTGTTCCAGCGACACGAGAATCCCGAGTACCAATTTCAAAACACAGAACCCAACGTCTTCCCTTACTTGCTAGTCAACATTGGATCGGGAGTCAGCATTTTAAAGGTGGACAAAAATTGTGTCTTTAGTTGAAAACGTACGCCTCGTCGTAGCGCAGTTGGTTTTGCGACTGACTGTGGTTCGGCGGTCCCTGGTTCGATTCCCGGCGCGAACTCTCGATTATTCGATCCCGGGGTACTGGGGAAAATGTGACCCTCACATAGTGCCTAAGCACCATGAGAAGAGGGGTACAGAAACTCCTGTTGTGATATACACTACAGTGAATTTAAAAAAATAATAATAAATAAAACTAATTTATTTTGCAGATTGGTATCGATTTTTTTAACCTCTTATTTTAGATCTTTTAGATTTGTAGTTTTAGATATTTTAATTTATTATACTTTATTAGCTTTTTTATATTTTAGTTTTCAATTGCTTTATTGTGAGGCTTAGAAACGCTGCATTGTTTCAAAAAAAAAATTAAACAAAAATAAAAAAAATAATCTATTTCATATTATTCGATTATTACTGACTGCCTTATTTGCCTCGATATAATCCAGAAGCACCATGGTGGACGGAATCAGTCGTTGAATTCAATTTTAAATAGTATAAATAGTCCGTTAATCCGTTCTTGTAGGTCGAATCTGAATCCCAATACGAAAGAATCGGCGGCTCCTCACTGGGCGGAGGAACATTTTGGGGTCTTGGATCTCTGTTGACGAATGCACAGGTAAAACATCATTACTGACTACCTACATCATTCGCTGCTCTTCATTTGGTTTTGGATAATTATCGGGAATCGGTCTCGTCCGTCCATTTTCAGAATTTTGACGAGCTACTGGAGTTGGCTAATCGTGGCGATCACCGCAATGTGGACATGCTGGTTAAAGACATCTATGGGGGTGACTACAAGATCTTAGGTCTGCCAGGCGAATTGATCGCCTCCAGTTTCGGAAAAGCCATTCACTCGTCCAGGGACAGCAACTTCAATTCGGGTGAGATGTCCCTCGAATAGTTGTAGCCAAATCAAGGTGTCCTGGCTTTCATATTTGATTTGTGGCTAACCGGCGTTTATAATCGCTGTAAATCTGAGATGGCTTTATTAAAACGACATTACTGGGTAGTGATGAAAATCTGTCACCATTGTGTTGTGCTGATATCTTCTAGTGATATTAACCAGAAATCTGTTGGTGGTGTTGCAGGTGAATTTTCGCAGGAGGACATCGCGCGTAGTCTCCTGTTCACGGTGAGCAATGACATCGGTCAGATTGCGTGCCTTTATGCCATGATGCACGGCCTCAAGCGGATCTACTTTGGTGGATATTTTCTGCGCGGACATCCCCTCAGCATGCACGCAATCAGCTACTCGATCAACTTCTGGAGTCAGGGCAAGGCACAGGCCCTGTTCCTGCGACACGAGGGATATCTGGGAGCCATTGGAGCATTTCTCAAGGGTGCCGAGGAATACGGTGAGACCAATAACCAACAATAGGTGCAGGAGAAGGAAAGCCTCACTTTACTTACTAGTCATGCTGCTCCCATCGCCAATAGTAAATCTTGAGCACTTCAGCAAATCGAAAAAGTATGACGGATTCCCGCCATTTTTGGAATCATTTAATTCCGAGGCGCTAACCAATCCATCCATCCATTGCTCATAAGATATAACAACAAAAATTAAGTGGTCAGATTATTCGATTCGGATTTATATCTATTAAAGAAACCTACATTTTCGGTGGTCTCAGTGCACAACGTTGAAAAAGCTAATTTATAAATATGCCATACATACATTATAATCAGGGTTGTATTTGCCAAAAAAAAAAAAGCAGGAGGGTCGGAAGTCAGGGTGTCCAAAAAGTTTCCATACATAGAACATTATTTCCCATTGTCCTTATCATACCCTATGTATGGGGACGTATGTTTTGAGACACTAGTGATATTTAAATTATATGATACTAATCTCAAAAAGCTTTTTTCGTGATTTGCTTCACGCGTCGTAAATAACTCGCTGTGAATTACATTCATCCCAGAATGCATGATGTAGAAAGCCTTTTGGGTGCCTGGGGCGAGAGGATGCCTTATTAATTCGGTAGCTAGTTTTCAAAATCAATGTATATAAAATTACCAAAATTGAAACAAAAGTAAGTATAAGGTGCTCGAAACACAGTTAATCGTCGTAAAATTGACGATTTCGTAGCGCAGTTGGTTTAGCGGCTGACTGGTTCGGCGGTCCTGGGTTCGATTCCTGGTACTGGTACCTGATACTGGTGAAAATGTGCCCCTCATACCCGTGTTTGATGTGCCCAAGTACCAAGGGGGGGAACAGAAACTCCTGTTGTCACTTCAGTGAATTTTTAAAAAATTAGTTTTTGTATATAAAAATATGTGGCGAGAGTATTTATTTCACCGAAAGCACCACACATTATTTTTTTGGAAAATTATAGCAAAGTGATACTGAAATTGTGAGAAGCATGCACCAGAAGCAGGGGGGGTTCAAAAAATGTGCATTGGTTGTGGTTCGATCACCACCAGGTGGTCCACGTGGCGCTGGGTCAGGTGATATCAACCGAGGTCACCTGACCTAACACCCAGAACCACCCAACTGCTTTATCTGCCACTACTGCCCCATTTCCATGTTGCGCTGGATAGTCTACCAGATCGTGATTATTGTTTTCTGTCTTTGTCGAGCTGCTCTATTTCGGTTCTGTTTGTGCGCTCCATAGTGTCGAGTTAGTCATAGATTAGGCCTGGAAAGACACTTTCTTGTCACCATATTGGTTGTTGCGCAGTGGCGATCATTCAGCACCACTGGAATTACCGGACATTTTTCCAACATAAATAGCAAAAATTACATAAGCACAGTACCATTGCCGCCGAAGCTAATATCAAGAGCTGTTTCTGAGCGGTCAGCTGCCTGACTGAATGAGCTCTCACTACGTGTGTATTGATGCCAAGTCAAGTCATTCAAACCCCTAGCCAATTCGTGTCACCATACCAAAGGAAGTTCTCTATTGCAGGGACAGTTTTATTTTGCAATTCACTAGGTGTTCTTCAGAAATACATGACAATCCGATTCCATGTACAAAATACATATATTAGGTTGCCATTGACGGAAGTAACCTTGACAGTAACTGCCAAATTTAAAATTATGCCAACTCCCTTTCCCTTCCAATGAAAGCAACATTTGTGAAATGACTTGTTTTCATGTTTTTTGCTTATGTTAGATTAAATGCCACGCCCTGCATACTTGATTACACAAAGCCCCACTACCACGCCAGAGTGATTGCAGAATCATACTTCATTCACAAAGAAAAGAAATCCATTCTACGGTATTTTTAGTTATAAAACCGGGCGTCACGTTAGACGTCACTGCATCGTGATCAGGCCCCTGACGAAAATCCACCAAAAGCTAGCTAGGGCAAATTTTGTTGTACGCTGTTAAATGATGGCATTCAACTACTTCTAACTTGTAAATTTAGTTAATTCCATCTCTCTATTTGTTACAATTTGTGTAATTTTCATTGCACAATTCTGTTATCTAAGTTTCCATGAACTTAAAACTCATGTTTGACATTTTTCGTTCACTCATCGCCGAACACAGATTGTCATCCAACAATTTATGTTTTATTGTGTTAAACTTAATTCGGTTTCAGCTTATTTACTTTTTGATGATTTGGAATGTTCATTATTTGTGTAACTAAACGCTTTACTCTTTTTTGGACTAGCAGAAACGGAGAAATATTCCTGGAACGAGAATTATGCGGGCAGCTCAGGTCTGCAGAGTCCCATTCCAGCTCAAATGCTGTCCACTAGCAATCACGCCACGGTAAGCAACATCAGCATCTCTCCTATTCCAACGTCTCTCTCTGATCAACCACACTAGCATGATGTGGACGTTTACCCCGCCACCAGCTCTTTACCGCTGACCAACGGATGCCCCTGCTTGGAATGAGAGCCTAACATCAATCTCTTTAAGTTGTCTTTGAAAATTATTGCATGTAATCAACGGCCAATAAAATTACTCACAATGCAAAAAAAATCGACATCCCTTCTCTTAACTTTAATTAAAATCAGGTACAGGTTTGCAATTTTATTTTTTATTTCTCAACAATTGGTATTTATTAAACGTCATGCAAACAATTATACAAGCACATCAGTTGCAAATTTATTTTACCTTTCCATTGCTTATGCAATTTGTGAGGGCACAAACAGTTTTTGTCGCAAAAATTAAATTTGAATCTGCGATAAATGTGGAACACTGCGAACTTTGTTCAATCTAGAATTGGAAATTATAAAAGGTGACACTGACATTTGATTTAACAAAAAGAAATGGCAATAATCATTGATACTAATTGTTCATCAGCACAGATGAGACCTGTGCTACGATCATGATGGCACGTGTAAGACGTTTGGCTTTGGTACGACAAATAAGTCCCCCTTGTCATCCATATGCAGAAATAATGCCGAAGGGATTTTGGCATTTACATTGTTTATTTTCTGTTCCGTTTCACGTCGCTTTTGTAATGTCTATGTGGTGGGAAAATGGAATGTGGTCTTATCTGTTTTTAATCGTTTGCATGTGTCGTTTTGTCTGGGGGATTCTGTCTAGGCAGATCAACTCGAGATGGATCGCTTCGACTCTCAACTAGTGTACTGCCCGCTGCTGGACAGCGATGACAAATATGTGGCCGACTCAGTCGATCTGATGCAGGATGCGGAAGCTCGTCACTACTGGCTACAGTGTTTCGAGGAAGCCACTGACAAGGTGAGCAAATTATCAATATCTCTTTTTCTATTTTTCAGATCTTTTTTAAATAATTCTTCGAATTGCATGATTTTTTTTAATCATATGAACAAGCATGCCAACATTGTGACTATTTCAATTTTTGTTCGAAAAATTTCTTTCACTTTTACATAGGCTGGAAGTTGTGCATGCAACTTTTCATCGTTTCAGACACACTAAATTTTGATGACATCTGATAGTTGCACATATTTCACTTTCTCGAAACATTTCAGATGAAGATTGTTTGATTATTTTTTTTAATTCACTGAAGTGACGGGTCACAACAGGAAAATTATGTACCCCTCTCAGTGCTTAGGCACTATGTGAGAGAGGCACATTTTCACCAGTACCCCGGGATCGAATAATCGAGAGCCCGCGCCGGGAATCAAACCCCCTTTAGCTGAGCATCCTAGGCCTACAAAAGTACACGTTCTTGATGCCATCTTGGCTTTTGTGTTGTGGCCGGCCATGCTCCGCTGTCTTTGAACAGTATTTGTTGAAACTGACGGAGCTGGTCACTGCCAGCTAGCTATAGATTGTTTCTTTTGTAAAAACACCTGTTTCTGCAGGCCTAACAACTTGGCTAACTGTGCAGCAAGGATAGAAAGACTGGCAAACAATGCAGATAAATAAATTAACACGCGAGTGAACAACAGAACATCTGGACTTGGTAATGACGCAACATAGTGTGAGGGAAGAAGCCAGACCAGCTGGCTCCTTATATATGAATTGGCTGCACAGGTTGTCATTGGGACTGGCAACCTGTGCCGTACACCACAGGAACAATTCCTGTGGTGTAGATGTGCATGGTGGCCCCCATGGGCCGCACATAGTGTGAGGGAAGAAGCCAGACCAGCTGGCTCCTTATATACGAATTGGCTGCACAAGTTGTCATTGGGACTGGCAACCTGTGCTGTACACCACAAGAACAATTCCTGTGGTGTAGATGTGCAAGGTGGCCCCCATGGGCCGCACATAGTGTGAGGGAAGAAGCCAGACCAGCTGGCTCCTTATATACGAATTGGCTGCACAAGTT
>JAQGBY010003324.1:0-19649 GCA_034698785.1 Mycogona germanica
TAAGCCGTTAATAATCCATAATAAAATTCCTAACTCTCATTCTTAAAGTTCAATTTTCTTAAATTTGCCTGCAAGTTACATCTGTAATCAAATTATTTAATGAATTTGTTGCGGTCGTTTTCGCTTTAGTGGCATGCATTAATTTAATTAGAACCGGCTTTAGAATTTGATATTTTTTAGAGTTACTGTTCAATAACTATTTCGTCTTTCAGGCTCCAATTTGGTTCTTAAGGCCATACAAGCTATGGTGGAGGACGATGCGGACGAGGTAAGTATTTCAATTGTTCTGTTAAGTAAAAACCGTCGGTCATAATTATTAATAGTACATCTAATCAATATAATTTGAGAGGAGATGGCCTAGAAATGTTACTTTTGTTATGTTCTCAAGCATACGAGTCAGCTGGAAGATTCCAAATGATAGATTTCAATATTTGTTTTCCCCATATTTGGCAGGTTGTCCTGGAAACTGAAATATCCAACAAGCCGGCCCTGAAGCTCTACGAAAACCTTGGCTTCGTGCGTGACAAGCGCCTGTTCAGGTACTACCTGAACGGGGTGGACGCTCTGCGGCTGAAACTGTGGCTACGGTGAAGCGAGTCGCGGCCTCCGAGCAACCGGACACCACCAACATCACCTCACCAACGGAGAGAAGTCGAGTGTGCCGCGGCCGAGGATTGCGACGACCACGCAAAGGGAGGTACTAAATAAAAAATGCAAAACAGCGCCCCGACGCCGCCAAAACTAGAACACAGGAGCCGACAGTAAATCACCGCCGTGATCGCAGAGGAACATGCGACGCGCGCTCCTGTTGAAAAGGAAAGTGTCGGGGTTAGTTTTTCTCCCTCACCTCAGCGCCACTACTACGTTTGGTTTCACAACAGACTTCCAGTTTCGTTGATTTTTGTGTTGTCCCTTCGTGGGGTAGGGGGGAGTGGATTTAAGGTGCCCACACACACAGTCTACATGCATGCTGTAAATTTGTATACATTTATAGTTTGGTTCGGACCTGATCACATATTTGCTTGCTATCGACTTTTTGTCGTAGTCAAAAAGTCGACTACGACTTTTTGAAAGTCGTAGTCGACTTTAAAAATATTTGTATTGCTCTATAAAAAAAATCGTAATTTATGTCATTATGACAAAAACTGAAAATTCAAAAAAAAAATGTTTAAAAATGTGCGGCTAATGTAAACGACTAGTCTGTTTTGAAATTATCATGAATGACTTTATATTTCAAAGATGTATTTTATTAACAATAACAATATCTGTACCGGACAGTTATCTTCTCTAATTTTCATTGCGTTCCTAACTCGTCTCATTGACGTCTTGAACTCTCCTGTTCAGAAAACTTAGAAATTTCACTTTGAAAGTGTGGTTTCTGACTTTGCAAACACTTTCTGAGAATATCTTTTTACAAACTTTGCAGTTAGAATTAACCACATCATTTTTTTAATAATGTCTCTTAATCTTGACTCCAGTAGAGCGACTTCAGCGCGCTATTTTGTAACGCGAGTGAATATGGAGTCGGGCCCGATATGTTTTGTGGAAGGAGGGGCAATTTCGTTCTGATCTTACTGGTCATGACAGTCATACAAAGGCTCTCGTTTATTTCTCCGGGCGCAGTCCACTTATTCTGCAGACCATCCGTTTTGGAAACTAGATTCCAAAACAAAAATTGTCCGCATCATACTCGCTGTACTTCTACATTGTGAGTGAGATTTTGGTTTGGACACTCTTATTTTTCGTCTGTCGTGAGTTACTCTAGACAAGCACTTATCTTTTCTGATTCCCAAGTATTTGTCAGTCTAACCATAAATCGTCGGTGTTATTTTGGAGCTACATACATCTTAGAGCAAAATAACCTCACCTCAGCTATTTTACTTTGTCAGGCTTCGTTTGCGCTGTCGTCTTGCATATCTTAAATTTTCCATGCTCAACTGATTTTGTCATCAAAATCCTACCTTTGTTAAGTCTGTCAGGACGAGTTGTCGTCAAAACTGAAACGTTAGATTGGCTGGCTTGCTTGAATTATTTCAAAATGAGTCTTGTCATCAACCGAAATATTTTTCTGTAGTTTCAAAACTGGCCCCGCCACGTATTTTAAACGTGCATTAGAGCGTGGTGGAGAATGTGTGTGAAATAAATGTCCACTTGGCGACCTTACTGCCCACGAAGGAGAGACCTGTAACAAGAAAGTTTATTCTACCCTGTACTAACAAGTGACTCCGATCTAATACGAAAACGACAGGTGGTAATTAGGTTTCATTTTGTGCTCGACATGGCACTGCTTGCAAAACCAAAACATTAAACTGCGTGCGTCAACTGAATATAGTATTTTAGAACTCAGACCAAATTATTATTAGTTTGTTGTGTGCGAGAAAGTTTTCTGTTTCTAGTGTAGTAAAAAAAAATCCCTCGATATTACTTTTTGAAATATTATTTCTCTAAATGATTGACTTCTGGCGGCACCAAGACGGAAGTTGGGGGGGGACCTTTTGAATTTTGCCCCTTAAATATACATGTGTTATTGCGATTATTGTGTTATAGCACCCGATTGGTTAATTTATTAACATCGATTGATTAATAATATAATAAAATAAATATGAACTATTGCAAAATTGGATGAAGGCCGCAGCATTATCGCTGTCATTAACAATTCAATTGTTTGCAAGCAGTTTAAAAACAAATATCGAATTGATCTTGTCAAATATAAATCTTCCTGGAAAATGTGTAACATGCTCGTGTAATGCGTGTCAGCCGGGCGGTTGATTGGCGAATTTGTACTTGGTAGTTGCGGGTATGTCAAACATTGATTATTTCCTTTGACCACTAGCCGATTTGTAAACTTTGTGGGTTTGTCAAATGAATAATTTCTAGAGATTCTCAATTTAAACCCCAATCAGCTAGTGTCCTGTTATCGCCGTAGAAACCTTTGACTCGTTTGGTAGTCGTAAGGTCGTTTCTAAATTGAAAACCAGTTTCGTTTCATATGCTTAGACTAGTATTTTTTGTCGAAGGCGAACTGAATGGTTTTGTCTTGCGAGTTGAACAGGTCACTTGCCAAAAATAATTTATTTAAAGTTCGCAATTTGTTAAGAGGACAGGTAAACATTTGTTAATATTATGTGAATTTGAACCACACAAACGATGGTCATTTGAATTTGCAGCAATGAAATTGAACACTACAGTTACTTGGTTATGTGGGAACAGGGTGGAGTTGGGTTTATAATCGCCCCGAAAAAGTGTTCTACAAATTCTGAAAATTATTTGGTTCTAGAAAAGCCCGTTCAGATAGATATATTGCTGTCAATTTCGGTAAATATTATGGCCTTGTGAGGGTTCCTCGAAAGAATTGGCTTTCTTCCGGAAAGTTCATCCGAGTCCAGATCACCGTTCCTCAATTTATTTGTTGATGCCGTTTCACCGGACTATCCGAAGGCAACTGTGGTGGCGCGGGCGTCGATTTGGTTATTTTATAACACGTTTTCTTGCACTGCGACGGCCAAGCGCACCCAGAGCAGCTTTACGGCTATTCTGTCCTCAGCTATGGTACGTTTTCATCCCTGTCTTAATATTTTTTGTCTTACTAAATTTCAACTGGAGCTGTGAGAATGACCCCACTTCGAGCCCAATTGGGTTTTCGTTCGCAGCTCGTGTGCGTCAACTTAGAATGTCATCATGGTTGAAAAATGTGTCAATATATATTGCAGAAAAACAGTTTTTTTGTCAAGCAGAAATGAGATAGAACGTTGTTGACAATTTCCCCGCTGGATTGTTATATAATTTGCAGTAAAACAGTATTTAAAATGCAATTGTGCCTTTTTGTTATACGGTTCAAGTTTCAGACATTTTTTAACTGGTTACATTATTCAAAGATGCTGCCCGTTACTTCTGTACGTGTTTGTGAATCGGCTAATCACTCAATTTGTTAAACTTGCGATTCTCGCAAAGTTAAGAAATTCAAGTTTGATGTGCATGTATGTTTACAGACAGTGTTTCAGCATTTTGCAAAGTCCCAATATGTTTTGTTCGGTACTTGGATATTGAATCCAACTTTCTTGTCTCGCTTGATTTATTGCCGACACCCAGGGCGTCACATTCAAATCTGAAATTATTATTTAAAGTTTTATTAGTTATTTTTCTCGATGATTAGTGAACCCATAACACAGGCAAAATACATCTTTTTTAATACGAGTACATCTTTCTGTGTACCAGTCGAAATTACAAACTTAATTCCTCCACCATATGGAACTTAAAAATGAGGCAAATTTCATAATGTTAAGCCCTCTTTATTTGGACTTTTTGTGCTTGCCGCGGTGATGATGGTCTCCTCCGTTCGGAATGATCATAACCCTGATGTAGATGGTGTCGTTGCGGAGATAGACGTCGCTGCCCTCGATGTCGGCCGACGCCATGAATCTAGTGAGTCCAGCACCAGTGTTCATGGCTCCTGTCGGCTTCTGGAAACTGCTGCTGTGATTAGGCGAGAAGTGTTCGCCGCGATGTGTCTTCTCGTGCGTGTGCTTATGGTCAAGGATTTCCATTTGGAACTTATAGGTGAATGGCCACTTCAGGATGTTGTCGTTTTTACCTCTCATTATGATGAGGAATAATGAGAGGTGAGTTCCCCTCGCTTCACCTTCGCCTCCCAGGTACACTTTTAGACAGGCCTGTGTTTCATATTTTTTTAATTGTTAGAAAAATTTATTTAATGAAAATGTTAATTGTGACACAACATTTTTAATTTTTAAATTAAAGGTCGTTTCATCATTCTAAATTCAACCGCACAAAGATATTTGATAAATTGTATCAATGCCAACAGTAATTTTTTACTTTTTACCACTGTTCATTTTTTTTTTTGAAATGTGAATATCAATTTCAATATTCAGAAATTTGCTTGTATTAACAATTTTAATCCTCAACCTTTTCAAAGCACATAACAAATTCTAACCTGGTATCCATAGCGATCGGTGAAAAAGGTTTCACTAAATTCGAATGGTCTTCGGCGGGACAAGGACTCCTCTTTGCGCCGATGGTAGTCTGTGATTTTCCACACAAACACTCCGTTGCAGTTGCTGGTCTCTGTCAGTATCCTGATCCTCTCCTCCTGCTCCTGGATCGTTTTGATCATTTCGTCTTGAATTTTGAACTTTGTATCTGCCAAACAAGATGGTAATTCGTTAAATTTCATTTTCATTTGCTGTTCTAATCTATTCATTATGAGGCTCTCAATCGGGATGAAATCACAATATAAAGGTTAATTGGATTTATTTTTGAAGTAAACCAAGTAGGGGTACATAGGGTTAGGGGTTGATTGGAAGAAAAAAAAATCCCATGAAGTGCCACAGTTAGAAAGAAAAATAAGTTGATAGTGAAATGTTTAACTTATTTTTTTTATATTTTAAATGGAGAAATTAAAATAATTTTGAAGAAATTACTGAATCGGACATAATCTGATTAGTCAGTTCATTGTAACTTACCTTGCACCAATTTTAATTGGTTAAATAGTATGTCAAAGTTATTTTCTCTGCTCTGGTTTTTTTCTCGGTCATCATCCTCGACCTTTTCAATCTTGTCCACGAATAGATCCTTGTGTTGCATCAGTTTGTAGGTGGTCAACTGGCAAGCAAACCCCAACATGGAAATAACATTTGGTCAGCCTGCCAAAGCAATTACTCTGTAATTCACGAATTTTAAACAGTATAAATCACTCACTCTCAGTAGGGATAATTTTTCTCTCATTTCTTCTCCGGAATCTGATAAATTTTCGCATTGCGTCATTACTGTCTTCAATGACTCCCTGAGCGCGTAGTTTTCATTTTGCAAGAGCTGAACGACATCATCGTGGTTGGAAAAATTACAAAATCCTCTCAGCGGGATGACCAACTTGACACCAATATTGCAGCAAATTTATAATTCATTATTTTTTACAACTTACCATAACGTTACTCTTGGTTTCTTGCAGCAAAATGTCAAAGTTGAGATTTAGATAGCCAAATCCGGTGGCCATTAATTGAAAGTGGGTTGTGATATCTCCTTCGTGTTCCCGCAGCGCGGAACCAGCTCCCTGAATCATAAAAACAGTGGTCAAACGCTTTCACGTCGCTCGGATCGATTCTGCTTGATTTTGAATTGTACCTGATAATGGCAGCCCAAATGTTGATGCCTGCACAGTTGCAGTTTGACACTGCATTCCTCAAGATGCTTTAAAAGCTGGATTATTTAAGAAGAAACAAATAGTATTTGAATTGTAATATCTGAAAAATCGTATAATCGAATTATTTTTTGATCGTATAATTTTTCGAAACTTTTAATACCTCCTCTTTTGGAAATGAAGGAACACCACAGTCATTGGGGCACTCGATCGGATTTCTCGGGCACTCCTGAAGATGTTTCTGTAGACGGAAAAAAGTTGTTATTGCTTTTGATATGAAAACTTTTTATATCAACGACATTCATGCTAACGAAGAATACAGTAACGTTTTGTAATTTTATTCTACACGATCACTCACCTTCTTGAAAAACAGAACATAAAGTTTATCACAGAAGTCGCAGGATACGTGTCTGTATGAGCAGGTGAACCGCAGATGATGTTCCAGGTCGCTTGGATCTACGGGTTGGTCACAGCCCTGAGGACATTGAAGGGGAGCTGCTTCGCAAATTTGGATGTGTTTCTAAATATGATGGGGGAGAAAATGCATAAAATATATATATACAGTGTATATGTAACAATATTTAAATTTAAGAAATATTAACCAAAGTTGATCAGTACGTTGAACAAAGGATTCTCTATTTACTTACTGGTATACTATGCAGTGGTTCACTGACCATGCAACCGTTGCTCCTGAACGGGCAATACACTGGTAATTTTTTTATTTCGTCTTGGATTTTGTCGTTCTTTGTAACCTTTAAAACATCGCACAAAATCGGATGGTTATGAGTTTCAAAATATATTGGCTGGGATTTAAAAAGAAAATTCAATAAATGTCTCTACTTACCTCTTGTTCGGTTATAACACTTTTGTCTACAGGACACGCCCTTCCCTCATTCAGAAATTTGTCTAAACATTTCCTGCAATACAAGTGCTTGCACTTAGCTTGTAAAGCCTCCAAGCATACTTTTCCGCAGTAATTACACAAATATTTGTTCAGTATGTTTGCCGGAGAAGCGAATTGCAATGTCTGGGCAAACACTTTCAGTTCATCCAGTTCGGCACGCTCCATTTGTCCATATATGCAAATCTATCCAATTTAGATGTAGTCAATTTGGACAGGTAGAAAAATCCTGGTGTGTCGTTCTTGTTGCAAACCAGTTTCGTGAAATACCGAGTTATCCTGATTCGATACCGTGTATGGTGTCGTGGTAAACAAATAGAGGTGGGAACAAAACATGAAATGCGAGACAGAAAGGGGGCGTGTCTATCTGTTATCAAATGATAACGCGCTTAAATCATTCATGCGGACGTACAATCACAAACCAGCACCGGCTGGTTGAAGCAGCGAAAACGTCAGAGCTTAAATTGTTTTTGTCTTTTTAAATAGAATGTTATCGAAAATATATTTTCTGAAATGTCTGAAACGTTTTACACAGCGAGAAACTTTAAATTTCTGATTGTTTAATTAACCAACTGATTGATTGCTTACCAACACACAAGAATTACACTTGGAAAATTCGAAATTTATTGTCCGATTTTCACAAAATGAAAAAATTAATAACATTTTTCTTCTTAAACTTCAAAAGTTTTCTTAATTAAAAATGGCGCTAGTCGGGGGATAGCTCCCGGCCAAGTATATCCGATTTCACCGCAAGATGGCGCCATCCACAAGATACGTCACCGGAAAAGATAGTTCTCTTTCTATCCGGAAGTGGACCGAACAGCCGACGTCCATTGACGGATTCATGCGTGTGTGTGTCTTGCTTGCTCCCCGCGTTCGAAAAACAACAAATGGAATAGATAACCAAATCGATTTGCAATTTATCGCGTCACCACTTTAACCAGTTCGACGTGACATCGAGAAACGATTCGTGAAATATGAGATCGCGTGGATAGTACCCAGGAATTGGATTCCGAGTTTTCTTGCCAAGAATGTCGTCCAGACTTAACGCAATGGCCGCGGTGTCTCGAGCCACCCGGGCGGGCCTGCCCTCATCCCCGCGATATATGGCCGACCGAGAACTGGGGTTCTCCAGGTCTACGCGACAGTTGATGACCGACCGACTGCTGCATGCCCAGAATCTGTTTCGCAAGGATCTGAGGGCGCACTACGGATGCGTGAACGCTGTCGAGTTCAGCAACGACGGAGAATGGCTGGTGTCCGGTAGGTTGAATGGCGTAGGTGTTGTGCACATGCGGCGACATTGGTGTGTGCAAGGGGAAGGGAAAGGAGCGGTTGGGACTCAAAAATAGAATTTGAGGAAGAGTGCGCACTAAGTGAACAAAAATAAACAAGATTGTGCTGCGGTCATCCTTTGACTAATCGTTTTTTTCCCCTCACTTGATCAGCTGACCATGTGCGTTGTTACATTCGGGTGTGGATTGATGTCTGGTCTCTAGATTGTGAGATTCTGAGATCGAATCCTGGTTTTGGTTTTGTGAATGGGTTGTCCTTAATTGATGGTTCACGAAACCTGTCGAAAAATTAATTCTCCCGCTGTTAAGTAAACGATATTTCGACCATCTTGGTTTCGGTTGACAACATGCTATGCAGATTTTTTATAGTTTGATAAAAAAGAAATGCATTTTTTTCCTGATAGGAGGAGACGATCGACGTGTTCTCTTGTGGAACGTGGAAAAAGCGATCCAGAGCACTGCCAAGCCATTCTGTATGAACGGAAAGCACAGCAGCAACATATTCTGTTTGGGATTCGACAATCGCAATGCCAAGATCTTCTCTTCCGGTAAGATGTCATTGGATGGTGTGTCTCCGTCATGGACGTTGTCATCTATTTCTCCATACTTATATTCTTTCAATTCATATTGATTGTTTATTTAAAATGTAGTTCTGTTTCACAAATTCGTATTTCAATTCCATATTCGTATCACAGATGTGTATACTCAAATTGGGTTATCATTTTTCTTAACAGGAAACGACGAGCAGGTTATTGTACACGACGCTCAGACGTAAGTTGTCACTATTATTTACCGTCACTTTATTATTTATTAGATTTTGTCGAATCTGATAAACTTGAATGAATCAATTGAACGGTTCACATGGATCACTTCTACCCAAACAAAACTTCTTCAAGTTACTTGGTGTCATGTTTCTTTGGATTTCCTTCTCAAGCGGTGCTACGTTGGACGTGTTCCTTCACGAGGAAGCGGTGTACGGTCTGAGCATCGATCCATTGAACGACAACGTCTTTGCAAGCGCCTGCGACGATGGCCGTGTTCTCGTCTGGGATATTCGTGAACGCAACGGTACAGGTGAGCAACCGCTGGTGTTGCAGCCACGTAGCTGCCTCCAATTAGGCAATTTTAGTTCAGATTTGAATTTTATATGTACTCTGAAGAATTTGTAGGGTATTTCAAAATATAACCTTCGTTTTCAGAACCTTTTTGCCTGGCCAGTTTCTCGTCCGCCTTTCACGCCGTCATGTACAATCCTGTGGATCCTCGTTTGCTAGCCACCGCCAATTCCAAGATGGGCGTCAGTTTGTGGGACATTCGTCAACCGAAAAAGTAAGGCGGACTCAATTTTAAAATTGAAGTTGGTATTGCGACTGACGATGGGTTGGCTGTCCTGGGTTCGATTCCTGGCGCGGGCTCTCGATTATTCGATCCAGGGGTACTAGTGAAAATGTGCCCCTCACATACCAAAAGGGGTACAGAAAATCCTGTAGTGATATTACATTACAGTGAATTAAAAAAAATAAACCTGATCTGAAAACGTTGCTGCTCTTCGCCCAGTATCGTTCAAATAAGGATATAAAAAAATATTTGTTGCCTTTTTAGAGAAACTTGATTCATGTTGTACATCATTTTTTAAAAAACTTAGTTGCACATGTAGATGTTTTTTAAATATTTCAAATCTCACATTTTAAAGTGGGTTTCACTCGTGATGATTTTTGTGCATACCCTTTTTATGTAATTTATTTTTTTAAAAATTTGTTAGTGTATTTTGCAAGTTATTGTTTTTTTTTAAATAAAAGGTGGCTGATAAAGTACTGCAGCCCCGACCACCCGGTCCCCAGCTGCATGAGTGTACGATTCAACTCCAGCGGCACCCAGATTTTGGCACTTCGTCGCCGCTCTCCGCCCATCCTCTTTGATCTGCACTCGTCCAACTTCCGCTGCGAGTTTGACCACCGAGGTTACTACAACTCGTGCACCATGAAGAGCTGCTGTTTTGCCGGTGGCACCGACCAGGTAGGTGGTCAGCAACAACTACAGAATAAGGCGATTTCTCTCGTGACACTTCTGTTGTGCCGCAATCACATCTGTAAATATACCTCATTTGATTATGCGCATACAACGTGTGTATTTCAATGACCTTGTTTACTTTTGGGGAGCAGTACGTGCTGTCAGGATCTGACGATTTCAACCTGTACCTCTGGAAAATTCCCGATGATGGAAGTGACGGTAAAGGCGATAATTATATCTAAATCTAAATCTTGAGCCAGTGGCCCTCCATATTTCGAGAAACTTGTTTTGTTGATTTTGAAGCATATTTGATCCTCTTTCGTTTTTCCCAGAAAATCTGGTCAATGAAGCCACCATGATATTGCGAGGTCACCGATCGATTGTCAACCAAGTTCGCTTTAATTCGTCTAACTTTTTGTTGGCGTCGTCGGGTGTTGAAAAAATTGTCAAGGTAAGGCTGGGCTGGACTCCGGATCACTCGATTTTTTGTTCTGCATGAAAAATATATTTTGAAATGCATACTGAAATGCATTTCTATTTTACGTATATTTATAAAAGTATATTCTTGGTAAGAACAAACTATGAATCTTTCGATGTTGCCATACAGGAAACATGACTAAGCACGAGAACTTTTTAAAATATTTCGAACTTCTTAAATGTTGAGAGCCTCATTCATGTTCTTTTTTTAATATGAATAAATTTTCCTGCAAGCTAGTCACTTCTTGACAAATCTTAAAATATCTCCCGTACAGCTCTGGAGCCCCTTCCAGATGCCCGAGTCTTCTGGTGGCCTGACGCGCGACTCTCCTACCATGGACAAGGTGCGCAAGGTGTACACGCACGATGAATACGTAAACCTTGTCATGCGCAACGGCCAAGTCATGACTCACGACTACAGCAACGAGTCCACGCAGGAGGATCCGCGAATGATGGCCTTTTTCGACTCGCTCGTGCAGCGCGAGATCGAGGGCCTTACGTCTGACAGCAGCCTCAGCGGCGGCAGTTCCACCTGGCTTTTCAACATGGCCGCCGAAAGCGTCACTCTGTCGGAGATCGACTCGAGTAGCGCCGCCTCCACTTCCTCATCGGCCTCCTCTACCTCCACCTCTACATCCAGTTCTTCGTCCGATGCTGAAGGCGACGATCCAGCGGCCGAGTCATTGACAGCAAATATCGACGAGATACCGTCGATCACATCGGCGTCGCCCACCAACGAGACCACCAGCGGCCGTGCGGCGAAACGAGTGCGGCAAACCCAATCGAAGTCCAAGGCGGCCACATCTACTCCGATCGCCGGTTCTTCCTCATCGCGTCACCCCCTCGCCGACGACGACTCGTCAACATCTGTCGAGGACAACGTCCTTTTTGCCAACGATAGCAGCAGTAGCAGCGAAGGTGGAGCTCATGATGGGGGTCGTGAATCCACCGCCAACCAGAAGCGATGTCGACTCAATCGGCCGGTAAGGACCAGATATAGACGTGGACAGTTAGACTCTCAAATTGGTGGAGGTGACCAACCTGCCGTCGCCGAACAACACAAGAAACCCAAAAACGAAGCAGGTGAACGTCGCGTGTGCAGATTGCTACGGTCGTCTGTCAGAGAAGCGACGACAGACAATGGCAATGTGGCGTCAACGTCTACCTCTCAGTCGTCGTCGGTGCGTTCACGGCCGGCTTACTCGCCAGCATCCACTTCCGATTCCTCCGACGTGGACAGCAAAAACACGGCAGTAACCGAGCGTACACGTTCGGCCGCCGCGCCAACAACGGACCGTCGGAAGAGGCGATTCTGCAAGAGGCGGAACTCCCTGGTACCGCCGGCGACGGTGAGCAGTTCGGACTCTGCAGAGTCCGGTGACGCGGTTCCACCGCCCTTGGCGCCGCCAACACGTAAACGGACAGCCGCCGGACGGGCGAGGAGATCGGTACCGCCCGCCAAGAGTTTGGCCGCCTCTGTCGAATGCGTGGCCGCCGAGCAGTGCCGGCGGACGGAAGCCGATCGTGGCGCCGGCACGCCCGACAGCGGCATCGCCTCCCAGTTCTTCGATTTGGCCGGACCGACCACCTCTGCAACTTCTGAGTCGTCTACCGAGCAGCAGCCCATGCCTGCAGTCGTTCGATTCAAACGCCTTCGGGTTCGAATGTCTCCCATCAATGCGGTTGGTCGCGCTGGGGACGAAACGGGAGCCTCGTCCGTCGCCAAGCCGCGTCGAATTTACCGTCGCGGTGCTGCTGCCGCTGCTGAAGCTAGTGACTCTGTCAAGTGAGCCTTGCACCCTTGGCGGACAGGTTCCACCCACCGATTGGCAGTTGGAGGTTGCACACAGGGATACAATTTTAAACATAAAATCCGTAGTCATTTTGCTCATTTCCGTGTGAGCTTGCGTGACGAAACAAAGTAGCTCAATAATATGGGCGACACACGATATAAACACCACCCTATTGCGAATCTTTTAATCAACAATGTGGACCTTGATCGCGTCTTGTTTCGCTCGACAAATTTTATTCAGTGACTTTTGGCCTACCTTACGATGGGAATCGTTCGACTTGAACGTTTGCGTGAACAGGTTGTGGCAACGGCACACATAAACTGATCGTTTTCAAATTTGTACGTCGCATTCGTTAAAACAATATACTCCGTATATGGTGTGCTAGTGTCGTCTGTTAATACTAGATTGTCTCGCGTGTGCGACGTTCCTCCTATCGAAAATGGAACAGGAATTCGCGTGCCTTCTGTTTCCACTCTGTACTCATTAATTTACCTATTAGATCTGCAGGATGAGTTGACATCTGTCCTGATGGGTGCGCCAGAAATTAAGACGCACCCCTTGCTCTTCCCTTTTTTTAAGTCGCCGTTATTCTGATAGCGTGATTAGGTAATATAGCATGATAAGGCATCCGTTCACTATATTTTTTGTTTGTTGCTCTTAATGAATTTCTTTCGAGTGGACTATTATGAAATGGTGGACCACCTCTAGCAAGTTAGTCGTTGCTTAGTTTGAATTGAACTTTTTTTTTGGGTCGGAGGATGTGGAAGAGAATCGGAAATCTGTTCAAGCTTGAAAACTCTTACTTATTAATGTGGCGCTAATAAATTTTAAATTGCAGAAGGAACCTCAACAATTTACAATTTCCTCGGCCAATAAGTGATAGTGCTTTTGGAATCGATATTCAACCCCTAGGACGAAAATTTACTCTTATTACGAGAATCATTATATGCCATTCCCCAGCAGTTATGTCACATGCGAATGCTCGGTATGAGTGATCGTGTAGAAGTTGATCGAGTAGGATTGAATTTATGAAGTGTGCTTCTTTTATGTCAAAAATCTTCTCGGATTAGTGTTTTTTGTTTGTTTACAAAATATAGTTATATTGTGAATCCAGATTTATCTTAATTTCCTCTTGGTTTTAATAAATTAATTTTAGCATATATTAAAAATTATGATTAAAAAAATTGAGTTATTAGTGGCAATTTTCTTGGATGAACTGGAAACCTGAGTTGCTAATGATAAAAACGTTAGACACTTTTGCGTTGGACAAGTATAAAAAAAATTTAAACAATATATATTTTTTACATGTTCTAGTACATATTTTGGAATGTATTTTAGATTTATATTAACATTTACGGCATTTCATTTGCCTTTTTGGTAACACCAAGATAAATGTTCGTTAAATAAAAAAATTTTCCCGTTGCCGTTTCATTTCTCCCATTTAAGATATACATGTACTGATCAGCTCGTAGAATAAATTAAGAAAATGTAAATGCGAATTAAAAAACCTAAATGCGCATGTTTGTAAAAACGTATTATAATTTCTGATTGGTCGCCATACTACCCGGTTATCATGTCTGTGATATTAAAAAATGTTAACAAAAATAATTTGATCGAGGCTGAGAGTGTGTATTTTGAAATTGCCATTATCATTGCTCTTCTCAGTTCATTGTTAAGAAACTAATATATTCATGAATTTTACTTATTGCAAAATAAAAATTCTGTGACAGTGGTTCATTAAATTTTCGTATTTGGTTTAGCATAATTTCTGACGTTAATGTGATTTGAAATTACCGCCTTTGTATTCAAGTTTGCAGCAGCAGCCATTAGATGGCGATAGAGCTTCGAGCAGAACGTATTTTTAATGTCATACGATACTATCTCATCGTATCGATTTAGCTCGTTTAAATGCTGTCGAAAAATTAAAAATCCAAATTGTGCTCGGCATTTCTTTTTTTAATATGTAAAATATGGAATTTGGTTTTCAAATTATCAGCTCCTCACCTAATTATCGTCTTTATATAGCCTGGAAGGCGCTAACCAATGTGGCTCAACTCATCGATAGTTGCATTACGATACAACTAATTGACTAGCGGAGATCGCCAGACAGTGGTGAATGTGCCGTTCACATATGAAACACCAACTGTGTTTTCTACTAAATGCGCTCAACTTTGTCTGGCATCTTAGTTGCAGTCAAGCTGAACCACAAATCCCCAGGACAATCGCAACCCGGTTCAATTCGGATACACACATGTCGCACACCATGTGTACGAGAAATTGATATAGCGTCGGACTGGCTGATCCTAGTGGTGGCGTAACGTAACTAACGTTGGCCGCATTTTTTTTTGTTGCGCGTGTTGTGTGTGTGTGCGTGTGAGTTGGGGGGGCCGCTGCCGCGTCACTTTCGTGTCCTTATGCGTGCGCGAATTCTCGGAATATTTCAGTGAGCGAACGAGAGCCCCCGACAACCAAAAGTCGGGCAGCAGCGAGCGAGCGAGCAGCAGGCACGCCGGAGTCGCGTTTCCAGATTAGACCGGGGCCGGGCCAACGTTTTTCGGACTGACGCTGGGGGTTGCGCGCGCGCGTCGTCACCACCAACACCAAGCGAGACAGCAAACACAGCAGGGAAGGGGAGCAGCGGCACAGCAGGCGCACGTACGACACAAACGACTCCCCACCCCCCGTCGCCCCTGATAGCGGCGCGATCATGATGGCCGATATGCATCTGAACCATTCGACGTCGTATACGACAAGTGAACAAACGTACATGGAGCAAGAGGAAGAATGGGAACGCGAGGGGCTCTTGGATCCCGCATGGGAGAAGCAGCAGCGAAAGGTACGTCCGTCGTCTACCAAACGACACACACACATCACCTCCAACCAATTTTTATAACAATTGTCTTCAATATTTTGTGGATCATGGCTGGTTTTGACGACGTATGGATGGATGATGGCCATCGTTGGCGGTGGCGATGAGTTGGCCGGCCGTTTTTTTTAATATTACTCTATCTTTTCTGAGTGCGTATATTTGTGTTGTGGCTGTTCGTTCTGAACGACTTGTGCTCGAAATTTGTGGCAAAATGCCGGCCGATCGTCTAACGAATGGATACGAAATTTTGACGTAAAGGGGGTTGAGCGTTGGACGCGTCCACCAATGCTGGCATGGCCATCGACATCGTCCGGTGAACTTAAGAGGGGAACGCGATCCATTGACGCGAGCCAGTCAGTTATTATTTTTTAAAAACGATATTGTGTTATTCGTTCTTTTGAATGTTTCTCTCTCTCTCTATGAAAGAGTTTTGTTGATCCAGGCTGAACAATCTTGTTGTCGTTTCGACTCGATCTTGGTTTTTATGTGGTCCACTTGGCGCCGTCCGAGAGTGGCGGCGGCTCGTGTCTGATTACGCTGATGGGGGTCTGACGGGTTGTTTACCTTACATATGGCGATCGTTCTGCTGCCGTGGATCTCGTGCCTTGGCACTGCTGACGTAATCGTGGGATGCGAAACAAAATATATTTTTTATTTGGGGGTTATCATTACAAATACTTATTTGTTCTAAGAATATAAATTACTGACTTATTTTTGTTACAAATTTCTTTTCAAATCATGTCAATGAACTTTCGCTTTCTGTAGTAGTAATTTTCGAGCTACGGATAAGACAATCTAAAAAATGAGTTTCAAATTGTGGTTTTCATCAACTGATTGTTTCAAAACATGTTGACAAAAAGTTTCATAAAATATCTTGTCCAACAGAAACAAACTAACCAGAACTTAGTTCCAGTTCAAATTCCATCCTACGTTCACTGAATTCCAATTAAATTCTGTGACGGTTCGTCCAATGTCAGATTGGTCTTTCCCCGCACTAAAAGAATAACCAATGAAAGGATAACAAAATGATATTTATTATTTTTCATTCGAAAATGCTTTGGTTGGGGATATCCACCTTTTTATTGTATCTCTAGTGTACGTTGTCTCCTGTGAGAAATACGCTCACGAGCCGCCAATGATAAATGGATTGGCCAACTCTTTTCAAGCGAAGTTTCAACGACGCGTCTTACTTAATGGACCATCGATGAATCACTCCTTTTACTCAATAACATCTGTAAATATTAAAATAATGCATTCGCACAAGCGGTGACCGAGCCTGCACCACCACCACCACCACCACAATATATCTCGACGTGCCAAAAAAGGAAAAGAAAAATACCGATATCTGCTCGACATCATTCGCATATCAACAATGAAGGCCTTCTGAACGCAGACTTGGTTCGTTCTGACAAAGTCTTCGTGCCGACGCAGTAATTAGATTAGGAAAATAAGATTAGTTTCACGGTGGCGGCAAGTGATGCTCTTTCTTGGCGGGGCCCCGCATGGATTCTAAAAGAAAAATGCCATCTGAAAAGTTTTAAGCGAAACTGAAACTGACAAACGTTTTGCGAGACCCAATCTGCGATTTCTCGAATTGCTTTACCGCCGATGTCTTATCACGGCTCGTGTCACTGTAGCAATCGATCGATCGATGATGAATCGCTATTTCAGTGCTGCCCGATTTTTCTGTAGGCAGGCAGTCAAGCAGAGATCATCTCACCTCGTATATACAGGACGGGGAGCAAAAGATAGTTACCAGAGAACGTTCTGCTGGTTGCTGACATTTGGATTGTGCTGTTTATTTTTGGAGTTTTCTAGCTGCTCGTCGGCGCCGGCATACCAACGTCTCAAGAAGGAGAGATAGATGCCTGGTTCGCGTTTTGGGGAGGGGAGGAGGGCTTGGTGCTCGTGGTAGTGGGGGGAGGGGGTACGAGAAAGATTCTCAGCGTTTCTGCCACCATATACTTCTTATTTTTCTATTTTGGAAACCTATTTTGGTTTCGTAACGTATTCTGGGCTTATTGTTTCGATGACCCTTCTTTTTGCCAACGTGACAAGTCACCCCGAGTACTTAAGAAAACGGCTGTGAACTATAATAGTTAGGTTTACCAACTCTTAAACTGGATAGGCTTGGATTTGAAAACTTGGACGCTAAGGAATAGCAAATCTGAGGAAACAAAATCGTTCAGTGGGGGAATTTTTTTAAGGCGTTTTATTCCAGTTTCCTATTTAAGACTTTAGCATTGTTGTGCATGATCACTGCTATCGTCTCTATTTTAAGGGGATTGTTCCATCTGTAAGCAGGTATCAAAGAAAATGATAAGAAAATAGAAATTTAGGACTAGGTTTAAATTCTATAATTGGGTGTCCCCGCCTTCTAGTTCGGTGCTCTGTACATGACGATCACCTTATGTACACTTTCGGCTCTTGTACAAAAGAAGAACGTCGAGTTGCGGACTAAGTTGTTAACTAACGATCAGAAATGTGCAGCGCATAACAGCGGATGCAAACTTGGTCGTTGGAATCCAGGAAGAAAAAACTGGGTTCTACAAAAAATGGCCCTCAGCATAGCTAACAGAGACTCTTCGAGAAGAGAGGCAGGCTTTAATTTTTTTCGCTCCGTTCAAATCAAGGCCTCGTCAATGCTTTTCTTTCAATGGAGTCCTGGCATCTGCCCAGGGCAGAACCATAGTCACTTGATATGTCAACTGTTGATAGATCCTTTACATGTAGCTATTTCATTTCACAAACCCAAAATTTTTACCATACCCGTTTCAATTTCTCTATTTTAAAAAAGAGCTGCAAAGTACATATCGAATTCTATTTTAAATATTATACTTGGACACTACACATTTGGATCAAAGTTAAATTTTTAAAATGTTGTTTTAATTGTTTATGCACGAACATATGTACTGTACAGCTATTTTTTAAATAGAAAAATAGATAAAATATGGTAAATATTTTGTTAATTGTGAAAATATGTAAAAGATTTAGCACCAGTTATCATATTTTATTTTTATAGTACACTGAACCTTACAAATTTGGGACAAAGTAAAATTTTAAATTGTAGTTTTGATTGTTTATGCACGAGGATGTGTACTGTACAGCTATTTTTTTAAATAGAAAAATAGATAAAATATGCTAAATATTTTGTTAATTGTGAAATGAAATATCTACATGTAAAAGATTTAGCACCAGTTATCATATTTTATTTTTATAGTACACTGAGCTTTACAAATTTGGGACAAAGTAAAATTTAAAATTGTAGTTTTGATTGTTTATGTTCGAGGACAAGACAAAACCACCTTAAAATAATCACATAATTTAATCTTGTACCCGTAACCTGTGACAAATCCATGTGCGTTGAGGGCAAATCTAATCGATTAACAAATTATAAGCATGTGCTGATGTGCGTTCATGGAATTGGCACCAACTGAGGAGGTTCCAGTCATGTGCTCGTTGCCCAGGGCATCGTCATCCCGAATCCAGATCCCGCACCTAGTCACCGAGATGTCGTCCCCTCTCTCTCTCCCCGGAAGAAGTGTATTATTGGGTGATCGGCACTCCAAATCTCGATCTGCCGCCCCGTGTCAGGTTTACGGCCAATTCGTTAGTCGAGCGCGGTGATTTAATGCGAGAGCATGTGTGCTTGCTCCTCGGCTGGCTGACGTCGGTTTGTCGGCCGGCCAAAAAACAAAATACGGACGATAAATTCGGTAGCAGCAGAAACAGCGTATCGACTGGGAAGTGAAAAAAAATGTGAGCCGGGCGTAGCGAACCAATAAGTTAAATCTGTTTTCAAAATTTCTCCCTCAACTGATTTTTAGGTTCTTCTTTCTGCGATAGTTACATGAATTGTAATGGTTAAATAAAGTTAAACTGGGATGACCGCTTCATTGACAAAACTGCCAAACCGGAAGAGCGAATAAAAATAATTTATTGTTTTGTAAATGTCCAACTACTATATCAGCAACACATAACTGGGCTTCAGGTCGTTGATACATTTCGTGGAAATTTCCCTTCAAGACGAGTAAATGTAACAATATTTTATCTTCTATTTTATATTTGATTTCCTCCAAGATCCAAAAAAAAATATTGTAACTTGAATGAATAAATAAGGGGAGTAGTCACCAGCAGTCCTTCGTGTAAG
>JAQGBY010003325.1:0-19647 GCA_034698785.1 Mycogona germanica
GAATTTCGATACCATATAATGATATCGCACCATCATACATAAGAAGATCCTTTTCTGAGACAGGTAGCCTCCAGGTTGGCCATTGACATTGAGTCGTCAGTGCAATGAACTTAAGCTTGGATAAAACGTCTACGTCTATCTCTTGGTTTCTTTAAGTGTCTGAACGGGGAAACATTGAAGCCTCAGGAAAAATATTACGTAATCATTGTCTCATAAATTCTTTATTGTTGAGAACTAACAATTATTATTATGTTGTGTCATTGATACCTTTAAATATACTGTAAATGTGCAAGTATCCTAGTCTGACTTGCGCAACAGAATACTGCCCTTCTAAAAGGTGTTTTTGCGTTTTCATCTTTCAAATAATTTCAATTTCAATTCACTAATCTTAACTAAAGTAATTCTAAAATTTCCAGAATTTTGTAACGGTAATTCTGCATTAACCTGCACATGTATATGCATGTGTGTCGCATTGAGACGTGGGTCTCACTAGGATATTTATAATGACATTAACTTGACTCGCGTGATGTCGGCGAACGGCACGATCATCTAGCGATACGGGTTCCGTCTATACGCGAGACGATTAAAAATCGACTATCGGTCGCCAGAACAAGCGAAATATAGAGGTTGGACGAGCGTCGAGGCAGACATTGCGATTATGTATAGGCACTACTAATGTGCATTTAATTAATGTTCGGCAACGCGCATGATGCACGTTTAATTAATGCTTTAATTAATGACGCGTGCATTGTTTGCGAATGCCAAATCGTGAGTGAAAAAAATGCATAAGTTTTGGGCCCAGGCCATTATATTGACGTGGGCGCATATTGCACATGTAGATTAGTGTATATGCGCGATTCGAGTGTGTGCTGCAGTATCAAATGACAAAACGGGGAAGCCATTAAATTGGCGTTGGAACGCGCGATCATGTCGAAGTTCATCAAGCCACGATGCTACGGCTGATTCTGGTGCGTTCCTGACGCGATCGAACGTGTCGAGAACCTGCAAAGAGGTAAATCGAAGACTCACGTCAGCCATCTCCCCCATCCGGTTCTCCAGGACGACATCGGTGCCGCAGACATCAATCTTGCATGAGCACCTGGTCGTGTACGTTGGTTCAACAGAACATGGTGGTGGCTTGAACTGTTTTTAATTGCTTAATGAAAGTTATTTACTATACGGGAGCATGTAATTAATGAGTGACTTGATTACCAACCGTGTTTTACATTATGCATACAAATTGGGTTTGAAGACTTCGCTTTTGATGTCTGGTGGTGCGTTCATCGAGAAAGCTAGTCGCATTATAAAGGCTTGACAATTATTTTTAATTTAATATTTTATTACAAAAAACTCTCTAACCTGTCTGCCTGCCATGTTGTCAGAATATCCCTCGACATTGTGCTGTCTGCAGTATAGGTGGAGCCCGAAATAGTTTCTAAAAATAAGTACACGTAAATAAGAATTTAAAAAAATGGTTTGTTTGGTAGAAACAGGAATGAGACTTCGTCAATATTATACAACTGTTTAAATTGGCTACAAAAATTATGTAATAGCACCAGGTAAATGGGTAATGTCTTTCAATGTAAATACGTTTCACAAAACACAGTTCATTATATATTTTTATTCATGGAGTCTCGCGAGCTCGTCGTCGATTTTCCACGGCTCAGTCCCGTGTTTGTTCTTTTATGCTTGAACATCGTCGACTTTTTACATCATTTTTCGTGTACGATTATTTTAAGGCGCTGCCTGTAATTTCCATCACTCGATTCATATGCCTTATTGTTAATTATATCCTAGATTTTTTTAAAAATCCCGATCAACAGTAGTCAACCGCACTAAAGGCGTTACGTACCCATCATGGTGCTGGGCTACGACGAGTCGTACATTAATTTGTATTAAATTGTATAAATTTGTTACAAGTAATGAAAACTCGTTAATAATCTCAATATCTTGAATTTAATCCATTTCAGAAATAAGAAACCTGAAAACTACTCGTTTACTATTTCATTTCACACTTTACTTTCAAGTACTCCGTAGCAATTCAAAATCATCGCGTCTATAAAAATATTGGGTACGGAAACAATTCCTTTCGATTGATTAGATTGTCACAAATGGTGAAACCGTTGTAAGAGTCCCACCGTGTGTGCCTAGCTCCATCTATCAGGTACACAGTGCCCACCATTGGCAGGCAAGACCCATGACGCCAACATTCCGCTCGCTCACTCACTCACTCTCTCTCTCGCTCTGTGTTTGCGAACCATCGCACCAATTGATTATCGTTAAAGGGCTTTCAAATTTAACTCGCTCGTTAATGCCTACCGGCGACGCACATTATACCGGCTGGCGAGAACGTGTCTCAGCCCAGATGGGAATTACCGGTGCGGGCTCGTCTACCCACACGCGCCGCCACCGCCACCGCCACTGCCGCCGCCGCCAACACATCCATATAGAGAGCCAATTTGTCGGATCTCGAGCATGGTTATATGCGACCCAGACACGCCCATCCAAGAGATGCAACAATAAAACTGAGGAATCTAATGGCTGCACAGCATCTTGTTTGCGCACGCACCATATTTTTCCTACAACGGCGCGCGTACAGTACTAGACAAATTTATCTGAACAAATATTAGAAAAAAATTGTTGCTTTGAAACGCTCTTCACACATACGTATGACTACGACCATATTGTGCACTTCTTTATCTATTCTTTTCCATAATAATTTAAAATGTAGAAAAGTCTATTTATCAGATGTCCTCCGGTTTATGATTTAAGTGCCTAAGCACCACAGTTGATTGGAAACAAAAAAAAATCCCATTTTCGATCATAGATATTTTTAAATTTTGTATTTGGTTTGAACATTTGCTTTACTTGATCATGCAACACAATAAACAAATTAATTAAATGATGAAATGAATCGTTGTCCAATCGGTATTGCGACTGACTGTGGCTCGGTACCGGATTCGATTCCCGGCGCGGCCTCTCGATTATTCGATCCCTGGGTAATGGTAAAAATGTGCCCCTCACACAGTGCCGAAGCACTAAGACGGTACAGAAACTCCTGTAGTGCTATGGACTTCAGTGATTGAAAAAAAAATGATCGATCTAGTTCTATTATGATAGGGAATAAAATAGTTATTTCGGAATGTTTGAATAAATGATTGTTGACATATTTCTACGATAAAAACCCGTTGCTAGTTGCTCAGTGAGCAAATGTAGACATGTTTCAAATATGGCTTATGATATATTGCAATGCATGTGTACAGTAGTAGAATATGTACTCGAGCACAATATGTGCGGCGGCAGTCCACAGTGTACTCTGTACGGTTCTGTATTGTGAAACGTTACATGAAAATGCTAGAGTCATAGGAAGGACGGATGAGGTGTTATTGTAGGGTTTCTGTATGGTTAAACTTATTGAGTCGGCGAGCGGCGATATTGGGCCTCCACCCGACAGCCATTTGTTTTCGTCGTTCCGCAATTATTTATTCATCTGTTCGTTAGTTGGAGCAATTCCTGTTGTTTGATCGCCAGAAACAAAAACGGGCCTCTGGGCAATGACGGACTTAATTAAATGTGCATCTGAGGAATATTGGCCGGCATGCGGTATCATAAAAATGCAATTGTGGATAGGTGGAGTTGTGATGGTTTGGGGCGTTTCGTATTTCATTCAAGTTGCCGACAACATTGATTGCGATCCGCATGACTGTTGTAGTACGGCGTGGATATTCGTATTTATTTCTTACGTTTTCTTTACGTTTGCTAATTCTAAATTTAAAAGGAAAGGGAAAAAAATATCCACGCAATATCGTGAATTTTGAGATTCAATCGTAAATCTTCAAATGCATGTCTAAAAATTGAATAGATCTGGGTTGTGATGATCACCTAGTTTTAACCAATTAATTATTGCATTACAAATGATCTAAAAAATATCGTGGGAATTTAATTGCTCTGTAGAAAAATGTTTGCTGTACCTGCTGCTAACTGTAGTTTGCTTTCGTGTTTGTTTTCTGTTTTAGAATATGACTTATTGGCATGACTGCGAACCAAAACAATGATGTGCTTTGCGGTACGGCATCGGGGGGAGCTTTTTAAACCCCATGTCGCTTGCATGCATTTTGGTGAGCTATTTTGCATTTGTTTGTAAAAATAGATTAAATTGCACAGAAATACACAAAAAAGACAAACACGTCATTGACAAAACTGAACAAAACATAGTTTGTGATAAATTTAAAATTCCATGGTTAAACCCTGGCATTTTGAGAAAATGTTAATGGTGAGGTGTTTTAATAAATGTTTTAAAAATACGATATTGTTAAAGAGGTCCACCAGAGTGCTCCCCCTAAAACCCCTACAATAAAAGTTATGTTAAATTTTATTTTAGTTGAATTGCTATTATGCTATTCAAGTTGTATTAAATTATCTAACTTCTGGTGTGCTAGGAAACTTCAAAATAGTTTGGCATCACCCCTGTGATTTTACTTTGCTCCAATCGATGACATTATAGAAAATAACTTCCGGGAGAGCTTTAGTCACGGCTTCTTCTGTTTCTGAGCTTTATGATTTTATGTTCTAATTAATTAATCCAGCTCTCCTTTCATAAGCGCATGTTCGCGGATTTTTTCCTTTCTTTCTTCTCGCTACCTTCCAACTTCATTCAGAACTGTTAGCCCAACACCAGACAAGAAATTCAATTTTGTTTTCGTTACCCTCCATTGTCTCGATGGAGTCTCGTCCAATGACCGCCATATACATGTATATATACAGTGTCACGGCCATCTTAATTAACACAACGAAACGTATAAAAGAACACGTACACGAGCTACCGTGAAGCACAATCTGCTAGTAACCCGTTCTTCAAGAATCAATAGAATCTCTTTCGACCTTGGCTGCTTCGATTAATGCTGACATCGCTTTAATGGCTCTCCCCAAAAGCCAAAGGCAAACTGGATCAAGGAAGGGGTTTGGTGTTGTCAGCACTTTCATAGTCACATCGATTTGGTCTTCGGTTATGAAAATGAAAACAGTAAGCATTGTTTAAAATATTCGCTAGCTAAATATTTACAACACACTTTAGAGCTTAGCGTTATCTCTAGATGACGCAGTTATTTACATGTATGTTATGGATGCCTTGTACGCGATAATAGCCAACAATTTATTCCAATTTTCCAATATCCTCTTCTGTTAAATAAGAGAAGGCAAGACTGTATACAAACCTGATATTTTCATGTCGTTAGTTGGACCCTGTAAAAAAGTTGGATCATTCCTTAGATGCAAAGTGATCAATGGTCTTGAAATTGCTTACGGCGTACATTATCCTGCTCTATAGCCAAAGACGGGTGGCGTTTCCGTATATCGGAATAATCGAACACGATAGATAGGCGTATATCCACACGCCTGGCACGGTTCGGTGGCGGTAATGAAATCACCGCGTCCGGGATTATCCCCAGCTCGCCTGTCCAATCAATATGCTCTTCATGCGCAAGTTAATGAGTAATTTGAACGAGCAGCCTCCGCGCGTTCTCTGTGATCGGTGATGGAAGCCCCGTCGTTGGATTCGGGGATCTACCGGCGGCGGAGGGATTAACTGGATGCGGAGGAAAATGGTCACGCCAGCTGCTAAGGATCCCCTACAACTGAGCAGCCAGTTGGCTCCGACGATCCTACTGAGACCCGCACGACGAACCAATTGAAATTTAGTCGCGTCCATTATATGGTTTTTGTTATGGATGGGCGACAATCACAGTCGCATTGCGTGTGACCGGACCGAGCAAAATAATTTGGAATCCCGGGTTTGTGAATTACGCTGCTCGCATCGGATCTGATGAGCACGTTAGCAAATTTAATGCAGACACGATAAGTTAAAATTTAATAAAGGTGCACGGCATCACTTCTATTCCGATTAGGGTCTGGCTCTGTTCATTTAAATGGACACGGACAAATTTAGAAGCTCTCGAATGGGAGTTGAACCCGCGGTCACGGGCACGTCACCTCTCAAGTAAGATGTACCTAATTCTCTTGATGGCTTGCAAATCCCAGAATTGAAATTTCTCAACGAACATCCAAGTGCATTTTGGGAACAACTCTTTTTTTCAATAAATCGGCATTTTTTGAATTTACAAAATATTTTATTTACATTCAAACTAACAAACCGATAAACAAACAAAATACTGAAGATAAATTTCAAATGGTTATATCTTATAAAAATATATTCAAAAATCGAAAAAAAAATCAAAATTCCCAGGTTAATAATTACCAAAGGTCATACAATATCAAAAACTCATACAATATGTTTTATGTATGTTAGTTGACATTTCAAGGAACGTAAAATTAAAGCTAATAATTAAGTAATAAGTAAAATTAACATAAATAATATGCATATTTCATGAACATCCGAGTTCTGTTCGTGACAAGACATTGCAATAGAAATTCAAACTATTTTAATACAATTTTTTGCTTAGGAAATAATTGTGCACAGTTTGTCGTATATAGCGACTTTAGGGAGGAATTTTAGTGTGGCCTGTAAACATGTACACTGTATTGTCGGAGCACTTTTTATCCGGATATAATAAGTAAAGTCTCAAGTGTGCTTCTAGTATGATACCAAGTTTTGTCTTCGTAGAAGCGAGCATGTCTGAACCGTGTTTATCATATTTTCTTTCTGCAAAAAATGAAGAGCTTTTTTTGGGACAAGATTACTAAGACACGGATTTAAAGTATTTAACTAATGGTCTTTCGTGATTATTATGTTTTCCATTATCTCGTATTATTTTTCGCGTTTGCATCTTTCTAATCTTAAAAGCATTCCAGCTACACAAACTTTGTTACGGCTAACACTTTCCTTGATTTCAGAGATCCTGAGATTCTTCTTTCTCTGTAAACAGTCCCACTTTGGATTAGGGGATTGCGCATATGAAGAAAATGAGATTGCGAACCCGGCACACTTTTAGAGTTAAACACGATGAAGGGCTACCCAAGAAAACCAGCTCTTGCTGTCATTTCGAATTGAAAATTTAATCAGCAATGTAAATATTTGTACGATAAAATAAAAGAAAAGACTGGGTTGATTCTGTAGTGTAAGATAAGTAAAGCTTCAACCCTAACCGCGCACACCGTTCATGTAAGCATGGCGCAACGACCGTGGCGCTAGAGGAGGCGCTGCTCGCTCTGCTATTAGATATACGCAGTAAGTGGTTGGTGGCGCCACATGCGGTGAACTACCCAATTATTTACGCAGAGTTATGGTCCTTGATGTTGTGCAGTACACTTTCACGCTCTGTGGGGTTGTTTAACAGACTGCGGAAAATGCCAGCAGATTTTTGCAGTTGTTCTCTTGTTGATGTTAGAACACTTATGCTAACAATGTAAACTCATTCAGAAAAATGGTTTTGTCAACCAAGTTTTTGGAAGAAGAGGGGGTTGTTCAGCAGAGGGTTGTCAAAAAAATGTTGACTAAAAGCCACATAAGTCTGTCTCGAAATTTGGATACGGCATTCTTATTTTTCCACTGAAATCCTAAAGTGCATACTTGGCTTTTTGAATAAGTTATGAATTTAGGTGTCTTCTCCAAACGCCCCTCGATGCATTTAATAATATCATTAATATACAATAATTATATATTAATATATAAGTTTCTTCAATAAAAAATTAAATAAAATGTTTATTATGTTTAGCTCGCAATTAATATAGAGTACTTACAAATGAGACTAATTTGGTTAATGCTTAGATCAATGCGGTGTCATGTCTTTACCAGTACTCCAAAATCGAGCAATTGAGGGCCAGCAATGGGACTCGATCGCGGGATCGTCGCAGTAGATCCACTCGTTCTAAAAAATAATTTGTTGCGAGATTTGCTGCGATGCTTAGTATATTGCCAACTCTATTTCAGTAAACTCATAAACTTTCGACTGCTTGACGGTCACTTTTCTATTCGTCTATTACTGCAAAAAAAAAGTAGTACGGCGTTTTATGCTATTGTATTGTGCTTTTGTGGTAGCAGAAATAGAACTCCAAATATTCTGCGAATTGAAGCAGTTGTGATAGCCGCGCCCTAGACATTCGAGTAAAGCTTTTCCGCCAACTTAATTCGAATTCGGTGACTTGTTTATTGCTGTTTCGTGGTGGTCGCGCACTCGAGCCCGTACGTTTTTCTGTCCAGTCTATTTGTCGCCATTCTTTCTTTGAGAACAGCTTATTTTCCAAGTCACATTGAGTCAGACGGTCAATCTCGTGACTCCACGCCATTCGTCTAAGTCCACGGGTTCGCTTGGATGTGTGTGGGGGGAGGCAAAAAAGAATTGGAAAACGGAATTGGTTTGAGAGTTAGTTAGGCTTAGGAAAACAGCAGAGACCCGTTCACGTAAACATATACCGTTCAATAGAAAATGAATTCTATTCCAGATATTTCTGAACTCCACACAGATTTTCGCTTGTCTATTGTGATACACGCATGTTACCAGTGCCAATGTATACATAATAATGAATCAGTAACCGGTTTTCCAAATTTTTAAACTTTGCAGAATCACGTTTAGTATTGTGCCTCGTAAAGTGTTTTTGTGAAACATACTCTTTTGGTATACCTTAACGCCTGGCGTCCACTAGTCCTAATCTTAATGGACGTCTCTGAATAGTATAGGTTAGCAAATCTTTTGAAAAATAACACCGTAAAAGTACTTTAAGCTGTGTCAATTGAACAACTCTCTTAGCTTTATTGTGTTTGCTTTCTGTTATTGAACCATCTATCAGGTTTTTGTTGGTGTTTTGCCGAGAACGGTTTTTACTGAACTTGGAAGCTGGTTTTTCTAACAAAGAAAAAAACACATTACTTGAACCGCTATGCTATATTTTTTACATCGGGGTTATGCCCACTGTCGTTTTTGTCAGAAATTTTGTTTTTCTCATTTAGACCTAGTTCAACGTATGAATCGTCGTAGCACAGTCGGAATTGCGACTGACTATTGGCTCGGCGATCCCGGGTTCGATTCCCGGCACGGGCTCTCGATAATTTCGATCTCAGTGTACTGGTGAAAATGTGTCTCGCAATAGCGCCTAAGCACCCCATGATGGTTACTGAAAATCCTGTAATGCTGTGAATACAGTGAAGGGAAATAATTTTAAAAAATCTACTTCATGGCAATAGACTATTTAAAATCAATATTCAAATAGCATTGGCTATTGTAATTGACAAAGCCATTAATTTATATATATAATCATTTTTTAAGGATCCTTCCTGGTCCACTGCAACTCGCTCAGATTCATGACTGAAAAGACAAACGCGACCGACAGAAGGCGCCCAACGTAAACAATTGATGCTACAATGTATTTAACCTTAATTGTCATCACAGTGAAAGTTTTAAAATCAGAGTCAAATTTAACGCAATGTACAGTATATACTGTAAATGGATTTAGCTTAAGCAAGCCTTACATCAATGTTGTTGCACTGTTATAAAAATCGACTTGGTATCTTAGCACAGTTACAGCGTTATCATACCACAATGAACAATCCAATACAGTAAACATCAGAGAGTAGGGTTTCGTGAACGGCTGACAAATGCACACTTTTGCCATTGATGGCGCTGGTGGCGTTTTTTTTCTCTTCTCACACTCGCCAGCCATACACACCCATAATTGATCACTGCAACGTGACCGGCAAAAACGGCCTATTTATTGTCAAGCGTGAAATGGGTGGGGTAGAAGGAAGGAGTCGAGGTTAGCAGCAGAAGTGATCCGAGTGTAAAATAAGGCATCACATGAGATGGGGCTAAACGTGATCGCCACGAATTGTGTTCCGCTTTGTTTGTCCAGAGACCGATGCGTTGCACGCTCCTCGTACTGTATGGGACTCGTACTGTATGCGTCTATACACGTCTGCAGGTGTAGTGCGTGGGATCATCGATTACGCCCGCAGTTTGTTTTGCGATTAATGTCTAAAAAATCGGTAGGGTATATACAAGAATATATATATATATAGATTAGGAGATCTTTTTTTCTGGCAGTCCCGGAAAATGAAAGACCGTGGCTCCATTAACGCGTTTCCCCCTTCCCATTACAGGACATATACGAGACCTGTACACCCGTTGTACAATAAGAATATTGTTGAGCATGCTGACTACAGTTATACAATACTCTGTAGCGATCGTCATTCATCTTTAATTTCTAAAATATTTTGTCTTGTCTGGACTAAGGAAAATCACAAAACATTTTCGATACTGGTATATTAAAATAGGGATATAACTATCTGATGCAGCGACATCGCGGAAATTGCAATAGATACGCTGGTGGACCTCCTTTACAAATATCGTATGAGGAAGTCTTTTTCTTTTTTACTCGTAGCGTCTCCGTATTATTGCTCGCGATGACGTTACTTGTCATTGCCCAAAAATAGGATAAAAATATTTTCTTTCTGTTTTTGCAAGTTTTAGTCACTACATATACATATCACTGTTAGGGAAAAATATCTTAAAGCTGTCAATATTTCAGTTGCAAATGAAGATCTCTTTGAAATGACCACACCTGTGGACGGCTGCAGCAAACTCCAACTTAAAAGCGCTACCAGCCACTGCAATTGGAAAGATTTCGTACTGTGTGCCGCCCAACAGTGCAGCTAACGATTACCAATTTTTAGTAGGATCGATGATGGTGTGAAAAGTGGGTGGTCTCGGTAAAGATGTTGGGGTGAGATTCAAGTTGATATAGCTGTTGACTCGCACTGCTTGCATGTGTGTACACAGTCACCGGTGCGGCGTCGGAGCTCTATAGAGCCAATACATGCAAGGCCTTGTTGTGTAAGCCGGCGACTGCAAAATCCAGTTAGCCACTGACACGAGGAGCTGATGGATGACTCCGGGCACCGCCAATGTATTCGCAATAACTCTTCATCCAGAAAAGGCGAGAGATAGGATCAAGACGCGCTCGCGGATGCAGCGGCGGTGGCGGTGGTGGTCGACGGTAGCGCACCCGGTGCGCCGTCGCCTTTTTCGCGGGACAAGCGCGCGTATAGGAGTGTTGCTTCGGTTTTGCCACGCCGTCCGATCATACACTGGAACACGGACGACAGATGGCGGACGACTCCTGCACAGCTTGTGTGTGGGGCGAGGCATCTGGTGTGCGCGCGGTTGAATGATGGCCGAACGGTCATCACGCTCACCGGCCACGCGATGTCGGCAGCCGGCGAACGGAGGCGACAGTGGCGATCCTGGAGGCCATCTTCTGGTCTATCGGCGTTGAACTTGGCCTATTTAGTGTCAAGGTGACTTACACTGCCGCTAAACTAACCGCTTACATTACTAATATGGAGTAATACACGCCGATGTATTCGAAAATTGATTAGGGATGAACGGGAATGCTGGACGCAAAACCATAATGACGATACAATTTGGCGAAACTCTTCTGATATAATAATAGTAAACTATTATTTAAATATTGCTTTGTGTACTTAATTATAGTTAAGTTCCAGTTGTCGCCGCTGGTGGCGCTGGCAACAACAACTTTTGATTTGTGGCGTGTAGAGTTTTCGCGGTGAAGTCTGATGACATATTGTATTTAAAGTGTGGTGATCTCAGATGAAATCTGTTAATTAAAAAATTTGTAATTACACTTTATTGCTATATCGTTTTTTGGAACATCATGGGACAGCGGGACATGATTCTCCTTCAAACCCCATTAAACATAAAATATTCACTCCTAAAAAATTAATTGCGGCATTTGTTTCTTTAAATAACGTTCATCTTTCACAAGACGTTGGCAATCACCATGAACGCTGAAGCAATGCTTGGTTGCTCACTTCCTTGTTTCGGGGGCACGCACAAGGCGGCGCAAGATACCATGAAGGCTGCCATCAGATATTTCTCGTGTTTGTAATTTCGTCTAATTTTCTGTGTATCTGGGGGAAAATATATTTAAGCTTATTTTTTTTATAGAAAAGTGCTAATTTCTTTCGGTGTCTTCCATTTTCTGATCTTGTGCATTTCTTGTAAGATTGTTCAAAGCTATATAGGAAAGCGGCTGAATTCCAATTTGTCTTACAGTTAACGACAGTGCCACCGCTCGCACTCCCGTTTCTGCACTACTAACAGAGTGGAGCACGAACCGGCAACTAGCTTTTTATTTATTAAAAAATCGATGTCGAGATAGAGAAACTTTCATCCCTCTTCGTTGACAAAGCCTTGTTTTTCTTTCCAGCGAAGACAGCAAGACCTCTCTCGCCAACGGTATACTGTACATGTACACGTACACTACTACTACTACTACTAGTATGAAGTGAATTCCCAGAGACGTTAGACCTACCGCCAAGTTTGAGAGCAGAGATATAGATTAGAGATATAGAGCGGTGATGAACAACAGGAAATAAAGTGGCGAGGGTCATGCTTCTAAGTATGGCTTCCGATTGAAACAAATTGCAGAAATATTCCTTAGATACTGGTTGTCGTGTTTCACTATTTGCGGAAGTCTGTTTCAATATGAAATGCGGGCATTGGATTTCCATGAAATATATTTTTTGTTATCGCTAATACCGCATCCTGTAGATATGGCTTCAGCGTTCTTAAGCAAAATTATTTTGTACGTTTCTAAAACAGTAATAATAGAAAACGTATCGAATAACGAGTTTCTCATTCAAGGCTAGACGCTATTGTGAATTTATATTAGAAATACGTCAATATTTTTACATTCGTAATATATAAAAATATTTTATAACGTAAAATATAATTGTTAGAAGAAAAAAATTGCAGTAAATATATATCGTACACTATATATACGTGTGCATGGGTTGTGCGTAGTAAACCTGTACAAGATGGATCGTTCTTCTACTCGACCATTTCCAAAAATGTTTTTGGGAAGCATCCTCGAAAACAGACGAGAGTGCCGCCCACGATTGACCAATAGAAAACCAGCGAAATAAAGCATCATTATCATGCATCCCTTGGCAATTTGATGTTCCCTTGGGTAAAACGATAGGCCGTATTCAGCAGCACCAACTTTCTTGTATACAGAATGATCATCTTTGCCCGCTTCGTCCGCGCGCGCCCTAAACACACACACACACACACACACACACACTGTATATAGGACCAATGTACGTAAGTTGCGGCTTTCGAGCCCCGTCGAACACATGCTGAACGTGCTAGCTTTGGGCTGAAATTTACGACGCTGCCGTCTTTGTTTTAGATAAGTTTCGTTGGTCGGTTTTCTCCGGGTCACACTTGTTTCGCAGCGCCGCATTTTGTTCACGTCGACGACGGCTGTCTTACTTTGTAAACAGAAACGAAGGCGACTATATACACTACACCTACGTCTTTTTCCCCCTCCTCTTCATTTAATAGATATGTATGGTTTGGGTGGAGTTGTCCTGACAAGGCGTGCTGAGCGGGGCAAGATTTAATTCGAATTGAGACTTAGTATCCGCCCTACAAATCGTAGAACTAGACCTATGGCGACCAGTTGGCGTTGCTTCCCCTTAGAGCACCGCCATTACTTGTACGATATCACCACCTACCTATGTTTCGTGACGATACGTCGGTTTCGGGACAAGTTCAACGATCTGAGTTGCACTAGAACCGTTTGCTAGACAACTACGATGGCTAATAGCACTTATTTTCGAATTTATATCCAATATTTTTTGGGGCATAGGAAATTTGAACGTTCTTTGCCTTGTATTTGACGAGATGGCCTCCGCTGCAGTTCTTTCTCTCTGATGTTGCAGTGTGAGTGCAACAACTGGCATATTTTGGGCTAATCCCTCATCAATTCTGCGTCGGTGACCGAAAACCTTTATCTTATTCGTGAAACCACGCGAAAGACAAATATAAAAACCCAACCAACACACACACACGCATTCAGGAGTTGATCTCGTGTGGATGGCGTTGCACTCGGCTTTACCAACGCAGCCGTCTGTCTCTCAACGAGCGACGAGCAAAAGGCAATTTACATTCCTAGTCGTTGCAGCATGGTAATACCCAATTCTTGGCGCGCAATCCCTCCGCTACACATTGATACGGTGAATTACCGCCCTTCTCTTTTCTTCGGTTATCGCTAGGTATACTGTGTGTATATGGAGTCTCTCGGAAGAGCCGAGGCTAATGTAATATACGTATGCTGGGCACACCTCGCTGTCTCTTTCTCTCAATACACGCACACACCCTTCCTTGCTTCTTCCACCACTTCGATAAAATGAGCCCGGCTCTATATATATAGACACGGTCATGTCCGCTATAACGTCTCCCGAGCAGTAAATTACCGCAAAACCACTTATAATCTAGTCGACACTTTCATTTCGCCTGTTTTCCTTTTGGCAGCATTTTTTTCTTCTTTTTTTCTTTGCCCGTCTTTTCGTTTTTCCTGTCCATGCGACAGCCCCTATTTATACATGTCCGAGTCCTACGCGCGCAAACAAAAATAAGAGACGGGGTTTTTTTCGTTGCGCGTCGTGGTTGGTCATTGTGATGACCGCCTGATGTGATACCGAAAAGGTGCATGTACCATTGCTTGTACGTGTGTAGTTTTATTGGCAACAGACATTCATGCATCGTCGTTAAGAGGGATTTTTGTATTTTTTTTTACAAATAATACAGGTTCCATATTTTTTGTCGAACGTTTTCTTGAGATCTCTTAACCAGCCGTTACTGCATTTCAATTTACGACTTTGAAGTTTCCCAATGTTTGCAACCGTTCTCACAAAGCTATTATTTCTACGACTCGTCGTAGCCCAGTTGGTTTAGCGCCTGACTGTGGCTCGGCGGTCCCGGGTTCGATTCTCGGTGCGAGCTCTCGAAAATTTCGATCCCGGGGTACTGGTATAGTGCCTAAGCACCATGAGGGGACGTAACGCCTGTAGTGCGGTTGACTACAGTTGATTGGGGAATAAATACAAATAAATGAAATATAATATATTGAAGTCATGCCGCTATAGAAGGGCGTGTCAATGTGACAACTATGCTAATCAATTATTCTGATAATAAAAATAGATACACTTTTCCCATTACAAACTCATCCGAAAAGATAACGTCAACGAAATAACAGGATTTTAGTTATCTCTTTGGCATGATCATCTGGTAGATACTATGCTAAGAATTTTCTAATTTTATTTGTTTGCAAATTGAATTCCCTTGTTCTTAAAGTTAATGAAATCCTCTATTTTTCGGCTTGCCGATGGCGACATAAACGTTACATTTGTAAATTAAGTTACCAGAGTACGGTTAGTGGCTATAACCTAGCTGTTTTTGGTCGTGATAAAATGCTATGAAACATTCTCGAATCCGGAATTTAAGAGTGTAGGCCGAGTAAATGTGTACTGGGTGCCGGCAGTCGACCATTCCTAATACAATATTGGTCACGCTTCGTCCGACGTGTTTATGATCACGAATTTCTTTATTTGCACAAAAACAGCAACAGTGAAGCTCGGGTTGCTCTGATGATAGACTCGACAACGTTAGTCGCGAGTTAGTGCCAGCTCTATTTCATATTGTCTTTTTATTGTCGTAGAGTCTCGTATACCACCCCCTCCCCTCCCCACCAAAAAAAAAATACCCCAAGTAAAAACGAACATAATAATTTGGGCTCCCCCCCAAAAAGAAATAAAAAAGTTATTCTCCTATTTCACCTTGGTCTGCGATCGAGATATGGTTCTCTGTTGGCAAAAATGATACATTTCTTTTACTGCAAAAACGTGATTTAACAAAAGACGATTTCTCCAATTTCAGTCCCAGGACTATTCACTCTATATCCCCAACAGTATATTTTAAAGATCGGCCCATATATATAGAATGAGCAGAAACATTGCCTCGACTCCGTTTTATGTTCGAATGTATTATCTGCTTTAGGGCGGCAGTTTGGTCGCCAAATTCAGTGTGGCGAAATTAATATTATAAGGTCTCTCTCTCTCTCTCTCTCTCGCTGCATAATTTTGTCCCAAGTCCTCTGAGAACGTCGAACTCCCGAATCCCCGACACAAGCGATGGAAGAGGCGACACTCAAAACCACCACCGAATGTGAACTTGAATTATGCCGATTGTACGAACGTTTTGGCTTGTTTTATGCGTCGTGAACCTCCTGTTCCACCGTAAAATAGAAGATGGGGATAATCATATTGAACGCTGTTAGGGGCAATCCGTTGTCACGCTTTGCAGCACGCACCAGGTATAAAAGCGACTCCATATATTAATTCCTGTCCACTTTGCGAATTTCGAGCAGCGATGCTGCGGCTGAAAACATCCATGTCGTCCGCGGACCATCGTTGCCGTTCTTAGAAACCACACTTTTAGCTTGAGCTACTGGAATATCAGACAAAACACGCTACTGGACATTTTTATATTTAATATAGAATTACGAAATAATATAATACATTGTACTACTAATTAATTACGAACTCGTTGAAGACAGTATGTGCAGGTGGACGTTGGATTTTAATATTAATAATTTATTTCATGGTTATACAGTTCTCTATTTTTCATAATTTATTAAATTTCAGACATTTTAATACATTTCCATTACATTTTATTGAGTATGTATTTTCGTACAACATAATTTTAATAATGAGAACGATTTTTTCAGAACGTCTGTGTGATTTAATCGAGAACATAAATTTCAATTAATAATAATAGTAAAATATTATTAACAGACGAGTCCAGAAATTCATGTTCTCGATAATTTTAATAACATTTTATTCATTGATTTGTTTAATTATACAGCTTTTCCATTAATTAATTCCAAAATGGTTAAGTGCAGAATAATCATTTAAAAACAGGTTTGTTCGTATATTTATTATACAATTGTTATCATTAAATTATTTTACCCCGATTATTTTTATACAGAGTATAATAATCATTTAATTTCAATTGGTTATTCAACGATTATGAATAAATAGTCTGATTGATTTTTTGGAATTAAACAGTTGTTGTAAATAACACAGAATACCAATTAATGAAAATTAATGGTCTCAGGAGGACAATACAGTTGCCATTGCCCTCTATATCAATGCCACATGAAAACTGGCAATGAGATGATTCCGGTACAGTTGCGTTTTCGTCTCGAATATATACGAATGCACTCTTATATGTACCACGACAAGTCAGGGTTATAAAAGTGTGGCGTGCTCTGCGTTATTACTTTTGTGCAAGTAGGTAAAAAAAAATTCTGGCTTTGGCCGCGCCAGACGTGGAGACTGCGATGACGTTTGCGAAAAAGGTTCAAGTGCAAAATCAGAGTCTCGCCTACCTTTTCCTATATTTTCTACTAAATCCCGTTCATTTGATGGGAGGTTATCCCAGATCACTACTCTGAGGAGCTAAAAAAACTTCATATTCCGTTTTCTCAAGATATGTGACACACACCTTTGGAAAACTGTGATTACCAGATTGTGATTTACCTCTTTACCAGATTCCATTTCAACTCGAACGGAATACTTGGAACTAAGGTGATTAAAAATCATTTTCAAGGATTGATTATTTTCCTGTTTTACTTTTCTATAAAATATCTTCAACGTCTTATCAGAATTCTTCTGGGAGAAAGTTATTCAACATTCTCGGTTGCTCTGCCAAATGAAAAGTGACGTACAACAGCAAAATTGTGTATTCATTGTTTTAAAATACCAGAATTGGTGGAACGAATGGGGAATACGGTATGTATAAAAATCTGTTCTCACCAGGCCTACCAATAAACCTGATGTCGCTAGGGAAATCATTGAAAACGGCTACACTTGCAACTGGGTTGCCATGACATATTGACATCACTTCATGAGAGGTGTTACCAAAATGAGACGCGACATGAACGTGGCGAAAGCAACACTATAAAAATCGATACAAATGGAGATCTAAATTGATTGGAAAGCACGACTAATATTGTCTGAACACGATCCTCTATTACATTGACCCAAATGAAAGAAAAAACAGTATTTCACAGAAATACGATGTATATTTTCAGCTGTATCCTGCTGTTAAGCTGAAGGTGGTCTCAATTTCAACAGATTATAATCGAGTTACCATCAATCTGAAGCAGAAACGGTATGCTTTAAACTAATGCCCCATCGTTTCCTCTACTACTCATCGACGATTCGGATCAGAGGCCATGCCGATGTAGCATCTAAATGGTGTTAACAAAAGGCATACAAGTGCGCACTCTTAATGGCCTACGCCAGGCCAGCATAGATGAGGAGTGGAGTCTGCCAAGCGGTTTTAGCTGCAAACAGAGGTCGAAATGCGAGGTGGGAAGTGAACGACCAACCACACTGATTTGTTCTTGTGGAAGTGCTGCGCACTGCGATCGTGCTACTGCACTGATAACGAGGTCGTCCTTAATAGTTACTGGCGTAAAATGTTAAACTCAGCCCAACGCAGACAATAGCAGTCTACACTGCAGCTACGCCTGCGTTTGTAAACGTTGATAGACGATCCGTCTACCAAGTTACGACCGCCTTCCCCCATCCTCTACCATTTTCGAAGGAGCGCTATGTGTACTATTAACTGGCGACGTGATGCCCTGGAGTGCATTACTTTATATAAGTTTGGAATCGCGATTTTTACCCCGAGAAATGGGGGGCGTATTCTGCCATACGTTAAAATTCTGTATTAATATATGCAAATCATACGAAAAACACATATTTTCTCAAAATATAAGGAACCTTCGTTAACCAAGAGTACACATGAGATTGTGGAATGTGAGTAATCAGGTTTAGTGTTAGGTGGCCACGTTTGTCACCTGGTAGGTTGAAGTTACCGCCGCTGGCGGCGCTTAGCCCGCAAAAATTCGAATGTATCAGATAACTGCAACGAACCAAGTGATTCTCTGGAACACCACCAGAGGGAACCTACAACCGTCATGCACAGAGACCATAATAACCATTGGATAGCTCCTGATTTTCCAGATAGCTTGGTCTTTCTTTGTGGGTCGGGGACAAATGTCTGTTTTGCTCTCTCCACCAAAGAAAAGGTTCCCCCCGCTCAGCGGGAATGTAAATAAAATACCCATATCCGGCCGTCACTTTATAACAAAGCTACTGAAGTCTTCTTGGATTTCTCGCTTTCTGTATCATTTCCTCCGTAATAATCCGGCGCCTGTGTCCATAAAAGTAATTTATTTTTACTGATATAGGGCAATTTTGTTGTACCATATCCGACCAGTAAATTGGAGGGGAGCTCGTGATTTATTGTCGAAGTTTATCGTCGAGTTAGCGGGTGTCGAATAAAGTTTGCTCAGCGTAAAACCTGCGCAGTTGGAAAATGGTTAACTGAAGGTTACTGCGTGCGTCAGAGTATCTCGTTCTAAATGGTAATTGGAATTTTGCAAACAGAAATGATTGATGTTTGGAAACGAGTACAGCACTGTCCATTAAGAGGACAATGCTTTCGAAAGATTATCAACATTTTCAAATTTATTATTTCTCAAATATTCTTATTTCTTGCGCTACTTGCGATCCAGCTATCAATGCTCCGTGAATTTCATCTACGAGCACGCAACACTTTAATATCAATGGCCATACAGCGTTCATTATGCACTGTAGAAGATTTAATTTACTAACGGCAAGGTTTGTCATATATTTGGAAATTCTAATTGAAAGTCCTCATTAGTGTCAGCCATTAGAGTTCATATTAAATGATGAATTCGGGACAGGCCGAATGAAGGAGACGAACCGAGTGGCGAGCTCGCTTTTATAATAATATT
>JAQGBY010003326.1:0-19644 GCA_034698785.1 Mycogona germanica
TATTTAAAACGAAAAAATTAACCTAGAAAACCGTTGGAAATTACAATTACAATATTTACCCACAAGCAGCCCCCAAAGAGAGAGGCCTATGACGAGGGTCGAGCGACCAGTTGTATCTGAGATATTTGTTAAGGAGGTCCAAAACTGGAAACTGACGTTACAGATGAGACAATCGTTCAAACGTAAAGTAGCCAGTAAATATAAACAATTAATATTTTATTTCATTGGTGGTTACTGTAAACCCAGGCAAATCCGGGCACCCTTCTTGTATTCTTATATTTCCGTTTAGGGCTCGCACTCAGGAGTCCTTGCTTCTAGAATAGATCCACCGGGCCACTTGAAGTCAGTTAGGAAATGAGAGGTGACTTGGCACATTGAGCGACCGGCAGCGCCTTGCGTGCGAATAGAGTAAAATTACTAAATAAAAAGAGCACAAAGAGGTCTCAGGAGGATATAGGCCTTATTGTTGAGTAACAGTTTAAAGTGGAAGATTTGTGATGTGGCGCTAATTTCGTTCTTCTTTAGGTCCCACTACGCTTCAATGAGCGCATGGAATTCGCCAGGCTTTCTTCTCGCGAAACAGTCACAAATCCATCAACAAGCCCCCTACCAAAAAAAAAAAAAAAATTGGCTCACTTTCTTCAGTGCAATTTCTGTATGAATAATTTAGTGCTCGACGAGTGAATGTCTACGAAACGCCGAAAAGTGCAACGTGAAAAAGCAATCAAATTATGCAAAAACTGCGAATAACCGCGCTTACAATGTCACTTCACTAGAAACGCTTGATACATGAACGCAGATGTGCATTTTATGCTCCTTTCTAACGACATAAAGCGAAAATCGTATGTGTGGTGTTTAAAAAAAAATTCCTGAAACATATGCTGCAATTCGAACTTTTACCAACCCTATAATCATCATTTGTTTTATTGTTGTCACGTATAACGTTTATTGGATGACAATTAGTGTAATTGTCACGAAAATGGTCTGCTAAAGACAAAATATATTTTTTAAACTGTCGTTATACTGTAATCTATTTTCAAGTATTGTTACTGTACTATATAATAAATTACTGTAATTCTTAGTCGAATTATTATTTCAATATTCATTCAATGCCTGTCATTGAGCCAGATATGAACTTCACATTCGCAAGTTCAGTTGCCAATCTAAAATGGTGTTATCATTTCCCCTTAATTTTTGCAAAACCAATTCAGTTAAAGTTGTCGGTGACAATATTTATTTGTGCAATAAATGTACATTTAATGCATATTTATTTTCTCTTATCATTATTATTGTGTCCACACTGGTCATCGTAGTCCCCGGAGCGCAACAGAAAATTAGTAAACCGATTAAAGAGGAATGCTAAATTATTTTCTTGATGGACTTAATTGAAGAAAATATTATGATTCGCTTTTCAATTTTTGCATTATTGTCGAATTAATTTTGAAAATTTATGATTAAGTCTTGATTTGCTCAAACTCACTGTTTTATTTCGGAAGCGGGCTAAAAAGAGATAAAGCTGTTATTGCAGGGAATATTGGAATTTTCATAAATGTCATTTTTATTTGGCTTTGCGCCTCGAAATAAGCGAAACATTATTTTTAATCTGACAACATTAACCCGCTGCACAGAAGCGTATTGTCGGGAGAACGACAAAGAAATCCTCTACGTTTCCCATAGCGTATTTAAAAGCCTTTTTATTCCGCTGCAGCGAGCACAGCTTGTCTCAGCCTCACATACGCATGTGAACGCAACACAATGTAGACATTTGCCAGATTAGTGCTCTTCAATGTCCTTTCTCAGTGACATTCGCTTGATACTTGGCATAATGCTTGCACAACAATTACTTAGCTGCTTCAGATACAACCGCATAAAAATGGAATCATTGCTCCGAAAAATCTACATATCCTGTTCAAAACGTGTAGCATTTGGGAAATTAATTTTTTGAAACTAGAATCTTTACTCTCCTTCAGAAAATGACGTTAAGATAGACCAATAACACAATAAATGATATTTCATTCTTGAATCATGGAGAAAGACATATCTGATGGATAATTGCAGTAGAAATGTTCCATATTGGAAGTTCATGATATATGCTCTTAGGAGAACGAGTTTATCATTGGTAATGAAAACTCCTATAATTACAATTACAATATTTACCCACAAGCAGCCCCCAACAGAGGGGCCTATGGCGGGGGTCGAACGACCAGTTGTATCTGAGCTATTTGTTAAGGAGGTCCAGAACTAGAACTAGAACCCCCCAGGAGGCGACCTGATAATTTTGCCTAGCCCAGGCTTAGCAGAAGCTACCTAGGTAGGGATCTTTAACGTGTACCTGACATAAGGAACGACTATTACGAATATGCTAACACTGGCACGTAGCACAGAATTCTAACTACACTAAAAAATTAAGAGTTTCATGTTAAATTGAAAAACACTTTTCAAGTTTATCGTTTATCGTTTTAAGAACATTCCTGAAGCATCTTGGAAGATGCTCGTGATTTTATCAGATTGTGCCAGGAACGTAAAATTTCGATTTTGAGTTGCTACAAGAGTCTTAGTGTCCACTAAAATTTCAGATGTTTTTGTTTTACTGTACAGCGCATCTTTCACCGGAAATTTTAATTTTAGGCACATATGATGTTATTCGGCACAAGTATACAATACATAGTTTAATGTTCGCCACAATGACAATTTGTGACAGCTAGGAGGAGCTCATAGGAGAAGATGTCGTTGTTCAAGGCTGTGTTCATCAAGTTAAAAGTCCCAAAAGTGGGCATTAAACGCGTATTATAAGCATACCCAGATGAGACAATGTCCACTTGCATTTGGAAGCTACGAATTACTGAATAGGAACTGCGCCTGGGAATTCACCTTATTGGTGTCGTCTACGGCGCCATTCATTAATACAGAAGTGGACAACTAAATGATTATTTTGTCCTTCCCGACGTTGCGGCAATGGACTCTTACAGACTATCGATTCCTAACGTAGTAGAGATTACGCGTTCTAATTCGGGCGTCAGTGAACGCCTAGATTAGCCCCCGGAATAATCAATGAGATCAATGGAGCTGAAAATGTAGCTGCGATCGACACAGCTGCGATGAACCTGACTATTACGCTAGTAGTCGAACCACTATTGGTAGTGCGTTTTCGAAATAAGTGCGATGGTTCATCAAAAAGAATTACCTAAACACCAAACGCACCCATAATGTCGATTGATTCAACGATGCACAGAGTATAAACTGGATAATGTTTCCTCCTCAGGTGCCAGAATTCTGTCGATTTCGTAGACATTCATTTTTTTGCTAAATTTTTGATCGAGTTCAATTAATTAGTGCAATTAAAGCAAAGACCGAGTCTTGAATGAGTCGATTAATTCACATTAATGCGATGAACGGAAAGCTATCACGACGTTTAACGCAGTGTTTCTTTAAGGGAAATGAAACCTTCTTAAAAAAGCTGCGCCTAGACCAGCGTCAATGGTTTGTGCCCCATAATGTTTACTTGTACAGTAATACATGTACAAGCAATTCTATATTGGCAGGCGACACCTTACGATAATTTAATTATTATTATGCAATTTTCCTCCATTTTATTTTGCCTTTAAATGGGACATTATTACGAGGAATAACAAGTTCTATTTAATTTGAGTAATTTATAAAAAATGGAGTTAGAGTTTCGTGTTAATAATTTAAAATAATTATCTTCAGCTTTATCAATTTTGCTGAAATTAACTGCAGGCATGACATGTCGAGTGCCCTGTCCTCAACTCATGCCATCATCCGTGCCCAGGGCTCCTGCCCAGGATGGTCGCCCTAAAATTGTCACAGGGTCTTGGTCTAGAAGTTCTGTCTCATCACATTAGGGTATAAACGCTGGCGGTTTATTATTACCTAACTTGTGCCTATCACCAGCAATCATTCATTGGAACCAGAAAAAATGCGCACAGCCCTCCCTCCCTAAATACCGCAAGCTTCAAAAGTCTCGTTGAAATCTAGGTTTCGGCGCATGCGCAATCGCCCGCAGCCGCAGAGCCAGAGTCTCTGCATCGAGCATCAGAAGCCTGTAATTGTTTAAGGCAGCATCGTCAAAAAATCGCTTGTCTCATTCAAATGGAAACATCGGTACCGTTGGAACCAAACATCTGACTGGTTGAACAAATATCCAGCGCATTTGGTCGCCATGGGTCCTCACGGTTGACTCAGTTCGTACCCCTTTAGCAGCAGTTCATTTTTCGCTGAAAAGCCACATGGCAAAAGCAAACGCCATAGTTACAGACCTGACAAACAAACCTCGTTCGTGACAAGTAAATTGAATCGACACTAACGACACCATACGATGCAAATGTGCGTTTCAGCTATTACATATTGCAAGTTAAGGAAGCCATTTTTTCAATTCAGTTATAAAAATCGAAATTTAACCAGGAAACAATATTTTAAAATCAGTGATTTCTATTTCGACTTCGAAGATCAGCTGGTCAAATCATTTTCAAATCTATCAAATCAAGCAAAAGAAGACACAGTCCAGCAAAAGAGTGCCAAGCAAAGGGATGCCTTTGAAGAACCTTAACCTGAACAGAAAGGACTTGCATACTCTGGATTACCCGTTTTAAAATCCATCCTCTTAAAAAAATTCGAAGAAACTCCGAAACATATTTCTCTCGGTCGAAGAAAACCAACATAAGCTTAAACAGTCATCGGCAATAGTAAATTCAATTTAATTATCTCTGTAAAAAAAGGCTCAGACTGAGTACACAGATATGTTCATATCGGCTTGGTTACTTAGTTAATTTTAAGGCCAAACAAATTGCTGGAGAAGATAACTGCATTAATCTTTCTCAGAACACACAAGCTGTATATTGATACGGAGAATTTATTTCCGATACATGGATATATATTCGGTGATCAGCGTCACCCTGCAGCAGCGTCTACTTGATTTCATTACCTTTTGTTTCGAATAAATTTGGGCCGCAAACATTGGAGCAGATACAATATTTTGCCGTTGCATTAATTATTTCCCCGGAGGAATAAGATTCAGTGTTTACAATATCTTCATAGAGAGTCATAGAGATGCTTTCATTAGCTGTTGCCAGTGTCGGAACTAGTTCCCACAGCAGCCACAAGTATCGCTGTCGTCGTATTTCTGGCTCGACATATCGTCACTTAAATCGACATTGGCATATTTGGCCAAATCAACTTGGCAGTCAAAACACACATGAACAGCTGTAAATGTCAGCCAAAAAATCTGGAAACCTGGACCTCAAATTTGTGCATGTTCATCGGACCATCAGGGATGTCAGCAATCAGTACTGGATAAATCAAATTAATCTTTTCCATATTTAATTTCGACCCGAACCGGGGTTCAAGCCTGGGATTTCCTAGTACCTACTGTGTGTCTTAAAGACGTGAAAAACGTTTGTAGAAACGAAATGTCGGTTCTTGAGGAGGGGGGGGATTCGAAATTGAAAATGAAATGGTAATATTTTGCTTTTCCTATGCACAAAGAGGAGCAACCGTTATTGGATTAATTTCCCCCCAGATGAGGACTCGAACCCAGATCCTGAACCTAGGTTGAATAAACCGCATTATTTTCATAATAGTTTACCAAATGTTGAAAAGTGAAACTACAATTGTTCAGCTTTCTACATCTGCATTTTTTGAAAGGAAAATATGAAGTTAAACGATCATTTAATAGGATCCTACAGGCCATTAGAAGATTATTGATCGCCATCTTGTCCGCATCCCTGGAGGACATTTTAAGCGATCTATAAATGCACTAGAAATATCCCGAACAATGAAATGATGTGACAAAATAGCAGTCCGATAAAATGCGCTTGTCCACATCAAATCGATATGGATTTCTAGAGACGACAAAATACGCAAAAAATACTAAGTCCAACAAAGAAGCGCCGACTTAAATGCGAGGGAGTTTCAAAAAGAAGTGGCGTCTGGAATAAGACGAATAACAATTGTTTATTCCTTGCCGCTATATTTTTACGAAACACATTCCCTTTCTTGTGGGCGCATATAAACTTTATTTCAAAGCTATTATATTAAAAATAATTACTCGCTCACATAGTGCACTAAAGAACACTTTTTGATCCTACCTCGTATTGGGGAATGCCATTCCTTCACAAATGACAGCTTGTTCACGAGAGTGGTTCTTGTTGCATTGAGCGTTGTTTCGAGAACACTCAAGTCTTCATAATGGGTCGGGCTGGACCTGAGTAAGGAGGATAACTATGGATGAAAAGGGGGGAAAGTGAAGCGAAGCGTGGATGCTTGTCTGGCCTTTAACGTGTCTGGCGAAAATTGCTTTATTGACCGCCAAATGGTCTCCAATCGACAGCTGCGCGGGCAAATAGCTAGCATATCCTGAGAAATGAATAGGCGGAAAAAATATTATTTCTAGTTAATAAAGGTTTATTGTCGTTTACACGGGCGAGATAATGAAAGCTCTAACGGAGAGCTCATGTACTGTATGAACCGCCAATGCGAATGTACAGGGGCAGGACGTTATCAAGATATATGATGTCACATCTTATTAAAAGGTACTCTCCGTTCGTGTCTAGCAAACAAATCTGGGTCTCCTAGCATTAATTGTGTTTATGTGAATTCCTAAAAGAGAGCCATAGCCACCAGGTGGCATTACATTCGTGTGCGCAGCGTTTTCCAACAGTTTCTGATAAAAGGTGCTCAAGCGCGCTTAGATAAAATAATATAAACGCAAACAAAATAGAAAATAGAATATGAAGCACAAAAATTCGTAAGATTTTTCTATTTAACCACTTGGAAATAGTAGATTAAAATATATTTAATTTTTGATTGCGACCGGATAAAAAAGATTCAACAGTCCAGTCAGATCTGATACATGGAACAATCTCGTATGAGCTACTCGCAAAATAAGAATTACTTGGAATCGCTACGTCAAAGCAACGGTTATCGAATGGGATGCCGAATTCTGGTTTGTCTGGCGTGATATACTGATTCAATTACTGGGTGACTTGCCAGATATTGGGAACCAATCGATTTTTCAAATGAATGCTCGAAAATTGTTGTTGCAACCTGCATGGTTGCGTGAAGCCAAAACCGAATGAATGCCAATGTGAGCTTAAAAAATGCCCAGGCTATAGCCGTTTCGTATCATTTGCGCCGCCGATAGCTATGGAAATGTGCAGGCAACATTGCGCTGTCCCGGCCAAGTTCGACGCATTTTGCCATTTGTCAACTCCACATGTCCTCCGCTAACCTGGCGTCCTCAAAAAGGACAATTTGGAAAGCCGCCAAGAGGATATCGCCATGTGAGGGCCCACCCCAAACAGGGTGTCTTGAGAGCGCCACCAGCGGCGGCAATGGGTACCAATGTCTCGTTAACGGTATGATTGATACTGAAAACAGAAGAATTGGAGGACGGCAATCAAACTCGGCAACGTTGATAGCTTAAAAAATCCAAGCAATTTAAGATTCAATCAATACGTTATATTTATAAAAAATATATTTAACACTGCATGATAATATTATGGTTTCGCTTGGTGAAGAAATGATCATGACACGCTAAAATCATTTGGAGGGGACTGCACCGTGTTCGGTGTAAAAATTATAAAACAAATTAGAAAATTACAAAATGCCCAAGTTAGCTTTTGATATCGACCATTCTCAAAGATGGATCACGGCGCAGAAACACTACCATCAGCTCCTATTCTTGTTTTTGGCATGTTTGATATCAAACGTTTTTAATTCAGACGGCTAATAACTGCAATAAAATTTGATCATCAAAATAATATTTGTTAGAGTCGATTAACCCTGCTCAAAATACAACTCAAAAACATGTGTGGCCACCAGCGGATCCATCAATAAAAGTTGTAAGCTGTTGGTCTCGGGAGGAATGAACGGGTGCGCATTTGACACGGGTGTGCTGACGTATGACGTCATTGGCGAATACGCTAGTCAAATGCGATTGCGTCTTTGTGACCCAGATGTGAAAAGAAAGAGAGAGAGAGAGAACCAACAAGTGGAAAAAGGTATACATGACTACAGTACATAATTAGTGGTACATTTGGTCCGCTTATTATTTCCCTTCTTTCATTCCAAATAAAACATTCGAATATGCCGCAAAAGATCGTTTTTACTTTCTCCTCTGTCGATTTATATTTATGTTAATTAATCTAGGTGACGTCAAAAATATGGAAGCATCATTTTCTTAATGATCGGAGAGAAGAGCTCTTCCGATGAGTTGATAATTGGATTTGCTCGAGCAAGAGGTAAAAAGATTGAAAATTGAAGCAAAGGCGATTAAATGATCGACTAACTAGGAAGCAGAAATAATAAAAACAACGATGTCGAACAGATTTATTTCATGGTGATGCCGAAAACGAGAAATTCCCTCGAGCACGCTTTGGCTTAATCGACACTAGTGAAACGCTCGTACTAACATTGCCCACTTTGTCGAACGCTTTGAAAAAATCTTTCTCTCTAGAGAATTTCCCCTCTCCCCGCCTCACCCAGTGCTGCCCCTATACACTCTACATAGCAATCACTGTTTGCAGCCGTTTGGCTCGGCAATGCCCCAGTGAGCGCTCGGAGGTGACTGAAGGGAGCAGTTAGCTCTTGGAAATTGAGGAGGCACTGAAAGAGCACTGACAGCGTCTTGAATTGAAAAGCCACTCTCTGACAGATTGATAAATTGAATTCAACGAGTGTGAAATAAAATCTCAGCCGGCGCAGCAAGACCACTCGTACGGTCAAATGTTTCCTGGGTGTCCCGAGTTCACCACTATGGTGGCTAGCCTATGACAGACCTTGCTCTGTCTACATGTAATTTATTCTCTTCTAGGGCATGGACTATACAATTATTAAATGACGGAATAATAAAATAATATATCGTTAATTTGCATTTTTAATTTTGTATTAATTCGTGCGTTTAACATAGACATCCGTCAAAAATCGTTTCACCCAAAAATTAAATTAAGAACACACAAAATAAGCACATCAGTCTAATTGATTGCTGTCACTGTGGCTCGGCAGTCCCGGGTTCGATTCCCGGCGCAGACTCTCGAAAATTTCGATCCTGGGGTACTTGACGTGCTCCTCTCATAGTAGGCACAACACCATCAGGGGTACAAAACCCCTATAGTGCGGTTGACTCCCAAATCAATTATAAACATCGAGTCGGCGAAGAATTAGCTAGATTTTCGGTCCACATAACTAGATTTCAGGATTAGAATTACGTATCCTTTTAGTCTACCTAAATAGACATCGCGTCAAGCAGTGCACACATCCTGACAAACTGGCTCGACAAATACGTTTTACGCACGTACAAAAAAAAAAAAAAAAAAAAGAATCCCAACACAAAACAGGCAGCCCAAGAAACTGAGATCCGCCCTATCGCTGTTTTTGTTATTCGTAATGATGTATGTGAGCTAGTTGGAGCCTGATATCGTCGGCCATCGCTCGCAGCGCACATCTCGTTATGTTGCACACTTCGTATTTACGTTAGCATTCGACGATACCGTCGTCATAGCTACGAGTAACCTCTTCGCCAATCTGTTTGATCTTTGCAGGTTCTCTGCCTGTACTTCACCCCCCCTCCCTGCCTCCCTCCCCTCCTCCACCAGCCCCTATCCACAAGGCGCACTACTGTAATTGGTGCCCTCTGGTGACGTTTCAGAGAACCGAGTGGATCGTTACAGATCGTAGATCGATGATGGGGGAAAATTATCGACAGAGCAATCGGCAGTTTTCTTACTCATCGTGCACCTAGCGATGAATAGGTGTTTCACGGACAAGGCACCACTGACGTTAACATATCACATATGTAGCCATAGCCTGACTGATGACGATATGAGAGCCACCTAATGTTAAAGCTGAGAGCGGATACACGCTACTCCACTCTTGTTGTTCTTCTGGCTTTGTCTATGCCCTCTACGCTTTTCCTTCCTTTTCCCTTTAAACCGACAAAAACCCAATTGCCAGTGATTCGGTTGTTTTTTCCCATTTCAAATCATATTCATCTTAATTTACTTTTTTTTCGCTCTTTTTACTCGCGCTGTCACCTCAATACCGGCCTACGAAATAATTTCCTCTTCGCAGTCGGGTTCTCTTGTCAGCTCTCTTCCAACCCGCCCCCAACCCCCCAAAAAAATGCCAACCCCACCCGTCTTCTAAACGGCGTATCTTATTGCTTTGACTAGATTTGTTATATCGCAGTGGCTACCGAACTGGTGCGCGCTTATTGATTGTGGCCGTTCAACTGGTGTCACGCCGATGCTTCCAAAAAAAGCAACTTCGAACGCTCTTTTATAAATATTAGTGTTACATGGAGCGAGATTGAGCATAGTTTACGATCAAAACGTTAATCGAAAAAATGTAGATGAAATGCCTAAAAGCTTGAAAATCACTCCTGTATCCTATCCGCCCGCATTTACAGTGGTATTACTGAACGTAAATATATTTTCGTTGCTGGAGTCTAAAAACGTTGCAACAAACTGATCAATTAAACTCCTATTTCAAACAAGCTAAACACTTTAAAATCATATTTAAATAATAATAAATCGATAATCAGGCTTTCAATGAGAAACACTGTAAAGTTTCGGAAGTGTTACGTTAGGGTTATATTGCATTTTCGAACACGCACACTTGCTGGTGAACGAAGGAACACGACCGTATCTAGCAATTCATTTAAGACAGTCGCCTAACACTCGTCGTTTGTCCGATTGAGCGTGACCACGAACGACTAATCGGGCTGGGATTTTCTCACTCAGAAACCTATCTGCGTCTCCCCTCTCCCTCGCTCCTAATTCCAGCTCTGCTTCCTTCCTGCCTCGCGTGTCGTTTCCTCTACCTGTACACCCCGAGGCCCCCCCTACCACCACCACCACCATCCACCGAAATCCCCTTACCCCCAGTCTCTCGTTCCAACCTCCCCCCTCGCCACTCCCTCGATTGCACATATCCACAGCAGCGCGCACTCCGCCCCAAACTTCTCTCATTAATCTCCGCTTTTCCCCGCTACCAGTCACCGCCCCGTCTCTCCTCCATCGCAGCTCCCTAGCGCTCTCCCGGAACGCGTACAGCCAAGTTCTCATGGAGATGGTCACCATGGTGACGCGGGAGCACACACACACGGATGCGACCCATCATTGCAACGTCATTCGTCGTCAGGAAAGGGCCACAGGTGAGGCGATGCATTCTGACGAACACAAGGGTGGAGCAGAACCGGGGGAGGGGAACATTGCTCAGCCGGATGAGTTTCATGAGAAGAAAAAATTAACAACTGGAAACGTTCTGAAATAGTTATTAAACGTTCAATGGAAGGACACAGTTGGGACGTCACTTGAGAATAGAAACAACCGAATTCCCTATTGCAATAAATTCCGGTATACGTTCAGGAATTCTAATAAACGCCACAAATTCTATAAAAAAAATTGAATGTCACCAATAAAAATATTGAACGAATTAAAAAATATATATACAATTAAAACTTGGGAAAAAGTATCAATACATAAATAACTTTAAAAAAAATAGTAATTCATAATCGTTAACCGTATATCATGGATTTTGAGCATAAATCAAAAAATAATTAAATTACGCTGTAGGATTACGCCGAATTTGCGTCGGAAACTCAAAAATCGATAACTCTATTTTTGTAGTAGGAAAAGCAGCTTTAGATCTGTCTACGTTCGGGCTTCGTATCAGATTAAAATTATTTGTGCGGATAAACGCAGTCGGATCATTCTCGAATTTTGGATTCCATTGCCACATTAGCTTATTGGTGAAATTCTCGTTAGCTGATTAATGACTTTAACTTGTCAATGTTGATTGATATATGGGGGGGTCCGGTTTTCAGATGATTAAAATATTCGAGGATAAATGCATTATAGCTGGACCAGCATCATGCTCGCTTTTCGGATGACTATTGCCGGGTTAGCTGATTGGTGAGGACACGCCTTTCCTTGATGCGAATTGGTGGCACACACAGACAGCCCGCACAGCGTGCAACGAATTCCTGCCTATTTACAAAATCAACAGGTATGGATTGGGTTGGTTGCATCACGGGAAGCAGGCTCACCAAGGAGCTGTCCGCGTTCAGAGCTCACTCAGTCAGCGAGCGGAGACGGAGAAGGCCGCACGTACGTTTCAGTTCTAGCCGGGGAAAAAATGTGATATTGCCGGGGCCAAAACTCATATTCTCGCTACAGACACACACACACACACACACACTCAGTCGACCACACACACGCAGTCATCACACATACGCATGCGCAGAAAGTATCACCGGGGCATCTGACGACGCCCCCCGAATTTTGCTGTTGAGCGAGCGCAGCGTCTCTTCGGCAGAGAGATCGGAAACTTCGTCAGGTGAAGATTGCTCTTGTCGGCTGGCTTCTGTTGGTGCGTTTTCTCACCCTCCCCTACTTTGACGAGACACTTTTTATTGACACTTTATATGTGACGTCTGGTGACGTCCTTCTGGTGGTCATCGAACCATTAGCGAGATTAGACAATCGGACATTGATCATCTTGAACGCCGGTCTCACCGTTTCGTCTGACTTTTTTTGTCGGTACAACAAAAATGTTTATATCGCTGGAGAACTGCAGTTGTCAGTCGACAATTTTTCCTAATTCTTGTGAGGTTTCGTCAGGACGCGAGCACGTCGTCAACCGCGCTTCTCCAATCACTTTTGACCGACAGTTGCAAGATCACAACCTGCATTCATTGCGTCAATACAATCGGCAACTCCACTAAGTTCTAACAATAATATTTTTAAAAACACACAATTCATCACCAATTTCCGCGTTGCAGACAAGCAGAACCCATAATTCATCCGTCAAGATCTCATTTCTAACGATCGCAACTTTCGTTTTCGGCAATCCACAACACAAACATTTTAACAACAGAAACAAATTTCTTCGCGGTAGATAATTGAACAAACAACATCTTTTCTAAGATCAACTTTCGTTTCGGCATAGAACAAATTGATTTTCTTATCAACATCCATCACACAGTAACAGAACGATAATATTATTTCTGTTTTTGACGCAAAATAGAACCGGCAACAATGATCCATCATCACCCAATATTACTTCCACACGCCTAGTATCATGCGCTTCGCAAGTCAACCATGTTTTCCAGAGAAAACATGAACAGACCAATACCAAATTTTCTCTAGAAATGGGCAATACACGACAAGACTAATGACCAGTCGATACCAAAAACACATCCACAAAAACAAATTACGGCAAATTTCTTCGACCCCAACTCACAAATTTCGACATATCGTTCATTTCATCAAACATCCTTCAACTCATCTTACGTACACCAGACATTCATTTATTTAAAGATAAAGATAGATATTTTCGCGATGATCATATTAGTCACTATTTGAGAGAGCAATTTTCACCGCACCTCACTCGAAACCTCAATTCTCCCGATAACCATACAATGTGTTGGCCAACAACGTTCATCTTGGCAGAAAACCCCTTCACAAAACAAGTGTCTAACGAATAGATAAGAGATGTGACAATCATGCCAGTCGACACTTGATTTCATCTCCTTAAACATTTTTTCTTATACTAACCACAAAAAAAAAGTAATAAAACTGTACCGATGCGATCCAAGAGATCGACGACAGAGTCATTTTTCCCGGCGAGGGTCGAAATCGTCGGCCATTCGAACGATGTTTCGCGGCCACCGCCGACCTGACACTTCCCCGTGCGCAAACTCCCATCGACTTTGAACTCTGCCACCTGCCATCGAGCCCTATTCCGCCCGCGGGACAACTCTGGGGTCGCGATCCCCCAAACCAACCCTCCCACGCGCATCACGGCCCGCACCGCTCCAAGGTTGAACCAGTCCACCTCCTGTGATGCAAAGGGGGATCCGAGTCAACGAGAGTCAGCTGTTGATGCTGGCAGAAAAGGCCCGGCACGACAACAATTTTTCCGGATACCTGTACAAGCGATCGTCCGATAGCTCTAAATGGCAGATGAGATGGTTCATGTTGTACCAGAACTTGTTGTTCTACTACGAGGCCGACTCCAGTCCACGGCCAGGCGGCATGGTCTTCCTGGAGGGCTGCTACTGCGACAGACTAATCACGACAGGTCAGCACAAGACGAAGGACTCGCCGGAAGCTCAGGTAAGAAAACATACGTTTCTTTCAAAATTTTCTAAAACACCGCTTGTTCGATGTACTCTCGAGCATGCATTTTTTACTAGAGTTTTTATTGACAGGCATGATTTCTATCCGGACTAACTGTTTGTTCTAAAAAGGCTAGGTATGACTCCATCAACACAGAATTGGTAAAAAATTAGACTCAAAACAGAATTCGTTGAAATTGAGCATTGTATCCTTAGGAGCCCATAAGAAATACACAAAACATTGGTAATTGTTACGAAATCGCTACAATTCTTTTCCAATCTATCAAACCCAAGGCAGAAGACATGTCATTCTCAACTTAGCTTCTCATCGATCATTCCAAAAATCAATTTGATAATTGAAAAATCATGCAAATGCTCATAGTTGCAAACGCTTTAGCAGAAAGACCTGTCAAAAACCAGTTGAGCCAAATTGTTGCGTATTTAAAATGCGTTTGTTCAAATCGTTGAACGTTATAAAAATTTGATTGCACTCTTGTAAAGTTGAAAACGTTTTACCTGAATGATAAATCAGCGTTTAATTAAATTACTGATTGCGAGTACAAACACATTTCAAATGTCAAATTAATTTGACAATTTAGTTCATAACGTAAGCGAATTATTTTTGTTACCACAGTTGGATTTCACATTTAAATCATTACGAGCGCATTTTTAAATTTGTGGGGAAATATGTTTCGGGAGATTTTATTTGCCTGTTTCCAATTTTTGATTGAATCTATACAAACAGTTTTCGTAATTGTCATTTTTATTACTTCATTCGTGCTTTATTGAAATATTTTTATAAAATCTGTCATTGTCAACATTTTTTGGCCAACATTATTTAATTGCTATTTTATTAAGTCTTCGTTCTTAAATGTCGAGTTTGTGGAATGGTATGGCATGTATAAACGATCTTTCGGATTTTAATATTGCATCCTACATCTAAATTGATTTGAAATTGCTTCAAAAATATACAAGTACATCTTTGAAACACCAAGATCCATTGAAGGTAATATTTGTAATATCCCTAGGCGAAAGGTAGGTTCCTATACGATAGTTTTACCTTTATTAAATTTTATATGTCTTATTATTAAAACGCACATAGCATTCAGTATATAAAACGAATATTTTTCATTAACGAGTAGAGTATATAAAGCTACATGCATATTCATTATTTTGATTATTACGTAAAATAAGCAAAGTAAGCTTCGTTTTCATTGAGATATTCATTGGTTTAAACTTTATGGAAGTGTCGTTCAAATCAAGTAAATGGAGAATCTGTTTTCTCACATCAAAGCCCAAGCCGAATATGATAACCTTTGTAAATTTTGCATTTAAGTAATTGTCTATGTCGCGAGAGTTCCAATTTAGACATTGATCAAACATGACTAGATAAAATGATAACATTCGTTATTATGAATCATGCTCTAAAATAAATCACATAAGAAATAAAACGTATTGGCGACATTTGAAACCCAAATGTCATCATTATTACGCTCATTATACGCTAACGCTCAGTTAACAAAAATAAAATTTTCCTAAAAAATATTATTTTTTTCTACAATCTACTATCTATAATTTTTTTTACACATATTTATGTATATATACTGTATATATATATCTATAATACAATTTATTTAGATACAATATATATTATCCATACTACAATCCTAAGTTTCAAACTGTCTGTTTCCACAATTACTTACGAATGGCTTACCGAAATTTAATACACTTTGAGCTGTAGAGAGTTCCTCAAATTTATAGTCGAGCGCAAGTTATTTCAGATATCAATTTTGCGTATTTCTCAATAAATTAATTCTTTAAATTTAAAAAAACCAACCATTTGCCAGCCTAATTCAAATAGGGCGTATCCACTTGATCAAATCACATGCTAACATTGATGCAAGCGACATTTTCCACACTAGATCCAGAATTTCTTATTATTATTCAATTAATACCCCTGAGTACTACAGTTTCATTTCACAAAATAGGAAGAAAATTCACTTACGAATGACGCTCTGAATTAGCATGTATTAGATATTTAAATTGCCAATCGTCGACAACGCATCCCGTGCTTCCTTAAGAATAGGGTGTCGACATATTCATAATTAAACCACAGTTTTCATATCTAAACCAACTTTTTCGGGTTATAATCTAAATTTTATTCCTATCTAATTGTATTTGTATGGAATAGTGCTCCAAAATTGTATTTTTTCCCGTTGGTAAGTGGCAGTGTCGAAAGATCAAATGAAAAATTCTTATAAAAAACACCGTTGAATATTTCCCCATTTTAAACACGACATTGCAGTATCAATAACATTGTAATTGTTGCTGCGCTCGACAAAGCCCGGAGCCCATTCCATGAGTTTTCATTTCCATTATTCCAGTTTGCGTTGATGAACAAGGAATCACGGAAGTATTTCTCGCTTCCATACTCGGTGGCCGAGAGAGAGAGGAACGCCTGTCGCCTTTAAATACACTTTTCTATTAGCGCTCAAATTTTGTGTTCATTGCACAAAATACAGCCATCGATTTTCGGATCCCGTGTCCACTACTTAGCGGGAATATTTCGCAGCATCCAATGACAGCGGCCCTACCCAAAACCCTAGCTTGGATCGCGCACAAGAACCGTATACAATATGTATGATGCCATTTGGGAGAACGAATAGACTTCGATTTTTGAGATGTTGAAAGCGGAGCGGCCAAGGGACACTATTACGTATGAAAAAATTGAATTAAAGCGAATCGTCAGTCGTATTGATTCAAGTAAACTACGGATTGAAAAAGAAAACGTACACAATTTAAAAAATACAATTTGTATAGTCTTTTCGAATGTAATTGTTAATTATTTTGCAATATCAACGTTTCTGTTGGAAATCGTGCTTACCAAGTGTGACCATTTTGTGTTCCGTAATTGCACTGAAGTAAGTTCTCAAAATATTTGTCTGAAATTAAAAAAGCAACCATTTTTCTTGTTTGTGCAAAGATTTTTCACTTTTATAAGATGTGTGAAATGGTTTTCAGAAATTTACTAAGCGAGAAGTTTTTGGATTTCAAATTTTTACTCGCAAGCAGCCCCCAAGAGAGGGCCTATGACGGGGGGTTATACGTACACATTCCCTTGTACTGCAGCGCTGCAAACTGGTAACACTTTGCTGGTATGAAAACGATAGTCTATATAACCACCGTAGAGTCCACTGCTATTAAATCTCGCTCGATAAGTCCCCCAAAAACCGCATGTTGGCGAACGCAGTCGAATAACGATTGTCTCATCTGCAAACAGACCCCTCAGCAAAGAATGGACGGTCGAGGAGAGTGGGCGGATTCTCAAAAAGGGATTTCTGATCTCTTCCGACTTGACCCATCTTCTTCGACGATCTCTCCGCTCTTGGAAATTTAATGAAAGGAGGAATTTCCGTGCGGATCGGTCGGTCAACAAGTGTCAAGAGAGCCTGTCGTGAGCTAAACGGAGACACGCGATCAACGCGATCCGCTTCCGCATGTATTGGGTGTGTATCATTTGGTCTCGCTCACTCTGTCCGTCGTCACCTTTCCACTTCCGGTTTTATGAAAGACGCGCGTAAAATGGTCGACGGTTAACGTGATCAGAGTTCAAATGACATAAACGAGTTGTGCAATGTAGCAACATACCCGTTATGACATTGTACGGCTTCTTATTGTATATTGAGACCTTCGTCTTGAAATAGGAAGTAATCTTCGATGTCATCTCTGTGCGTCTTACTTATGGATAACGGTCTTCATAACCTGAAAGTTTGTTTCAGATCGATGTTCGTAGAACTATCGAAGGTTTTAATAGTTGATTTCAATTACAAATAGTTAATAGTTTATTTCAATAAAACAATTTTCAAAAAATAAAATGCGTAAAACGTCAACAGGGGAAACCTTTCACACATTTATTTCTCGACTTTCGTGTCTAGACTCACGGCACTGATATAATAATATATAAAGTTATTCGCAATTGGCATCACCTTATTGTAATTTGTTATTGTATATTTCTACAATGCCTCTGAATAGAAGACACTTCGTTGTAAACTTCTTGTACGGATAGGTCAAGTCATAAATGTGAATTGGCCTATATGACAATTTTTCAGTTATTCAAATACGTGGTAATTACACTACATATACACTGTATTTTCAGAATATATATAATTTGACTTGAACTTTTGTTGATGGAAGAAACGCCCAGCTAGTGATATTGCGAATAGCCGGTTTCCGAGAATCCGGTTTCCGAATAGCGACTAGCGACGAATATTGAAAATTAGAAAATTAAATGCCTCAATGATCAAAAACTTGATCATTGAGGCATTCTGCTAGTTACAAATGAGTGTGCAATTAATTAATACTGAAGTTAACGAAATTCTATGTTATCGAAACTGCATTCGTAAAACGATTCGACCACATGGAGAGAAAAAAGATAGCGTTTTCCTATTCGACTAAAATAATTGCATCGCCAGGCATTCAGCAGCACTTGATTGTAAATGTATCTGCGAATTTTCTTGGAAAGCTCCAATCTCTGAATGATTCTTGCCAACTAGTTCGGACCGCACGCCATCAAGTGCACCAAAGACTCGAGATTAGAGGCTTTCAAAGATGCATCTTCAAGAACCAACCGAACGAAAACCCCACTAACTGACTCCATTTCATTTTCTACTTGCTGTTGGACCTTTTGAAATGACATGGATAATGCGATATACGCGGCACAGGGTTCAGGGGAGTCCGAACAACCTCCAAAAAGTTGGCATTTACGTACTTTCTTATCTCGTGGAATACACATACACAGTGTGTCTAAGGTTGCTTGCACAGTCGTATATACTTCTACCGAAAAACCCAGTCCAATCGATCCAGTCCGCATTTCATTCCCAAGATTTTAAATCTTTGCCTAAATCCCACCTCGGTATTGTCGAAGGGTAACAGCACGATGCGAGGTTCCAGATTGGTTGGACAGCGACCGAAAAAGAAAAAGACATCTTCCAGGTTTCAGGCATGACATTCTGCGCTGATAGATTTTTCTTCTCAGCGACCATTCAAGAGATGCAGATCAGGACACCAAAAAAATAAAAAATAATGTATGCGGAGCTTCATTTTCAAAAATGTTTCAAAATTCCGAATTGAAATAGCTGTCATTGTGACGAAAAGTTCACTGTAGTAGAATGGTTTCATCAGTTGTCTGAAATTGAATTTTTAGAATAGTGAATCCAGAGCAGCGTTGGATTTTTAGGAAGGCATGCGTGGCGAACATCAATATTGGAATTGATAGTTTGATTGAAGAGATGTTGGTAGTCTGAATGAAATCAAAATTAAAATTCTACAACATTTATTGCAGAATTAGATTTTTACGTTTGTAAGTGAGGGCTTGCGGAATAATAATGAAACGCACAAGTACACACTTAAAAAAATGTCTCATTTTTAAGGCATTTATTGTCTTTTGAGATGTGGAAAAATTAAGAGAAATAAAATGTCTCAAATTAAAATTCTCTCATTTTTAAGAC
>JAQGBY010003327.1:0-19643 GCA_034698785.1 Mycogona germanica
ATCTGAAATGTGTTTGAGAATATTAGTTGTTGATATTTAAAATGTCAAAAATACAATATTTATTTCAACAAAAGTGTCCTTGACCACGCCATTGACCAGGGAGGGTCCTCATCACTGCGACTTGCATCAGAATTGTAGTATTTTTGTAAGGTTAGCTCATAATATATTAAGAAAGAAATTAAAATTTCTGCCAACGATAACTGTTTAAAAAGATTCCATTTACAGGGATCCAGTAAGAGTAATTCTGAACCTTTCTCACTTATACATAGTCTGTAATGCGTGGGTACGCGAAAAAATAGTTCGCCTCGGTGATGAAGCACGGCGCCACCTGGCGTCTGATGTCCTTGTCAAACGCATAACCAAATATCACTTGAAAAAGCCAAACGACTAACGAGTATCTGTGGTATGCGCTCGTACGTACAAGCCTTGCATTCGATCTATCAAAATAATTGCATAAACATCCGTAAGCCCTTGCGATGAAAAATTACATCCTTTTTTTTTCGAAACGAGGTTTGAGGCTGCCTGCTGCAATTGCGTAACCTCATGAGACCTACGCCGAAACGGGCAAGATTTTCTCGACTTTTGTCATCAGATTTCACGAAACCTATTTCATAAACGAGAATCTAGAAATAAAATTGTGCTCGGACCTTTGTCCAGTTCTCAGAAAAATCGCGTCTGGAAAGTTGAGGAGATATTTTTTCTCCCCATCGTGGATAGCTCGTTTTCGATGGGCACAAATTTGCACTCGACTCATCATTCCAGTAAGACGATTTCTTTTTAGATTAGAACTTGTTTGTTCTCGAATATATCTGTAGGCTCGAATGCTGCTATAATGTATTAGATTCTGCTTCTGCTTCGAGAAATGTATGGCGCCCTAATTATGGGCATCGAAATTTGGCATCTGTTTTTTTTTCGGGAGTAGTGTGCACAACACACTACCCGAATTTACAGAATATTATAACCAACGTTTTATAGCGTAGATATGTAATATTAATGAAATAAAATAAATGTCTGATAATTAAAACAGCCACGCTAGGCGAGCAAATTTGAATTAGGTGCGATGGCATTAAAATGATTTCAAATTAATATACTCGCATTAAGGGGTAGAAATCCAGTATGTAACTGTTATAAAGTGCTTTTAAGTATAGGCGGCGTTTAATTAGCCCACACAATGTGTTGATGCCGAACACATAATAGCACTTAAGCTAGATCAACATGGATGGGGGATAAGAGACGTAATTTAACTTCATGTGCGTCGCCTAATACCTGCCACGCAATAAGCAAGTTTAATATAAGTGTATTGGAACTAGTTTCACGATATCACCCAATAGCTATTAAAACGCTACGACCATAATCAATATACATGTATGTTCCATTCCTCACTCTCTGTTCTCTCTCTCACTCACTCTCCTGCAGGATGGGGAGATGTTTCCCCTTCACATTGTTACTTTGTAAATGTGCCTTAAATAATACTGTTATAAATTATTTTCTGATTGCCAACGACATCAAAAGTGCATAGAGGGCAATAATGGTTTTGGTAAAACATTTTGCCGATTCTAAGGCGAACTCAATGAACAGTAAATGTTCCAAAAAAATATTTTTAAGTGGTATGGGGGAGGACAACGTATCCGCCTTCGTGGCAGATTTATCAGTATTATATCCTATAGGTGAGTCGTGCTCAAAGCCTATAACCCAATGGTCCATTGACAGAACAACGAATGCGTAATTGGCTTTGACGAAACCATTAAAAACGAATGAGAAAAATACAATGTGCATACATTGAGCATTTGCGTTGCTCTTCAAAGTTCAGGTTCACTTATTTATTAATAAGTAATCAGTCTCTTGTTTTCAATTCCCTAGAAAGTAAAATTAGGTGAATGAATTAGATGAAATCTGCAATATTATATGCTGATATGCTGAGCAAAATTCGCACCGCTTTTTTTTTTGGCGACAGCAAACAATTAACAAGACTGAAAAGTTGACTTGTCTATTTAACATCCTAATATACGAGTAAAAAATAACAGTAGACTATTTCTTGAGTGCTCACAGAATAGAAAGCTTTAATTAATTATTCAAATCTAACGAAACAAATTAGTGCTAAACACGCACGAATGGGTTGGCTATCTTGGAGGTGAAATGGACGACAAAGCATTCCATTCGGGATTCCGGTAGTGCATTGATAATCTCCGTCGTGTTAGACGTTACGCTGTGCGAATGCATTTCCTGCTCTTAGATTTTGGCAGTCGCACAAAACATAGGCGCATTGCAGTACACGCCTTCGAACAGGCTATCAATTAATGAGGACACAATCATTGACAACGATCAACTGAAAATACATTAAACCAATGGAAATTGACACACAGGACTACCTTTGCCAACGCGATTCTGCTACTCGTGGGTCTCAGAAGGACGCACACGCTCCTCCAAGGTGCTGCGACATTGTCTCTCACTCAGACTGCGCTGACGTTTCACTCAATTACGTCAGAGTTTATGGCCGCAGTCTTGGGTCGCCTATTCCGAGCACGTGAAAATCGCGTCATTATGATGTACGTGCGCCGCACTGGCCATATATAGAAGACGCCGAAACACGCACGTCGCCCTGGTCCCCTTTTTTATTCTATGGAAACGCATGCTGTATGGCGCAGGCACACGATATTTATTGTACGGACGCAATTCACCGACCGGCCATTGCAAAATACATATATCTGGTAACTGTAGTTAACTGTATAGGATGTCACGACATGTGTATGTGTGTGTGGGTCTGTGTACTCCGTTTAAACGCAACAATACGTCATAGCGAGCGACAATTACTCTTGTCCCAGTGCATTTAATATGTCCCCAGTTCTATATACCACCAAATTGCATGTGTACTTGTTAGTTGCTCGTAATTCAACGGCAAACATGACCGCGGTAATATCTTAATTTCTCCAGATGAATTGGGAAGATGGTCATTTTGTCTGTCCGGCAGTTTATATTCGTTGGCAATTTACCGGTCACTACAACTAACTGGACCTTGTGGTTAAGTCCAGTAACATGCCCCCACCGCCAATAATCCGTTCCTTCAATGATCATTATAACTAAGAGTAAGATTTTTGGGAAGTATAAAATTGATATTTTCTTAAGGCAGGCTTTCTCTTTAAAAGAAAGAAACATGGCACTATGTGGTTTCATATTCAAACGTGTTTAGATAAGAGTCACTGCATTTCTTGATAGATGGTGTGCTGTACTGCGGCATTTAAAAAATATATTAAAAATACAATTATAACACAGAGTTTACAGTAAAAAAATGTATAAATATGAACTAGCAACTGGTCTATTAAAGTTACCAGTCTGGTAAATGGTCGATCTGGTAAATGGTAGATAAAATATCTCGTTATTATTTCTCACCCACTTTATAGCATTGTGCTTGCATTAATGCAAACATTAATGCAAATTGAGAACGTTTATGGAGGGGCCGTTTTACCCCAAGGCGTTACCCCAGAAGCTGTTGAAACCGCTTCCACACAGAAACTGATGCAACCTACGTTTTCAGTGAACACCACATGAGAAGAAGATTCCTTACGAAAGCGAAGCCACTCTATTGTTAACCTAAATCTTAATGAAAAATTGAAAGGGCCTTCTTCATCTAAGTTTTCAGACTTTATTTTTATTTTAAGATGCCGGCAACCTGAGATCAAGGTGACGCCAGCCAGACCGATCTGTCATGCATAAAGTTGCATCGCTTCAATTTTGAAAAGCAAACGTAAAGGGCAGTGAGAGAGGGTCAAGTAAACAAGGCAGAGACGGGCGTCTACAAGTTTGCGGATCGTTATATTCTTTGAGCGGTCGTCTGCACTCCTCAGCGCCGGGTAAACCCGTTAATTGACCGCAGGCACGCGGACTAGCCAACCCAAACCCAATTAGTCGTCGGCCGCCGGGAACCGTTTAGACAAAACCCCCACCCACCTTCCATATCAAAATACCTTGGGCGCAGTCTTGCCTCGCGTTTCAAAGACCAAAAGCCGCTTACCTACCGAGTTATTGATGTACAGTATATGTGCGGCGGTCATTCTTTCACCGAAATACAACACCAACCCGTTCCTCAACCATACGTAGATGCAACTTGAGGTTTGACTGCCCGTTGGCATAATCGCTGGCAGTTGCTGAAGAAGAATGAGTCGCCAGATTGCGGTACCCGCCACACAAGGTCAACGGGCCAACCCGGGCAGCTGGAGCTTATCCGGGTCCGTGACAATGACCCTCAAACTGTGAAGCAATGCAATGCAATGACGCCTCATTACGGCGGAAATGTTGACCAAGTGCAGTCAGTGCCTGCATGACTCACAACATATGTTTAAACACTGAATTCCTTTAATATCAATTTCATTTCATTAGTTAAACCAGTAAGATCTGTATGAAGGTAAAGCTTTCATCCTTCATTAAAAAATGGAGTACGATTTTAGTGCCAATGACAAATGTTTTTACAAATATAGAGTGGTACACGCCAATGTATTCGAAAATAGATTAGGGATGAGCGGAATGCTGGACGCAAAACCATAATGGCGATAAGAGTAGGCGAAACTCTTCTGATATAATAATAGTAAACTATTATTTAAAATGAAAAAATTAAACTAGAAAACCATGGGAACTGACGCTACAGATACGACGATAACGATTGACATCAACATAGCATCAGTTCCCACGGTTTTCTAGTTTAATTTTTTCATTTTAAATAATAGTTTACTATTATTATATTCGAAGAGTTTCGCCCACTCTTATCGCCATTTTGGTTTTGCGTCCAGCATTCCGCTCATCCCTAATCTATTTTACATTAACATATGTTTTTATTAGTGTCAATTAAAAATAATATTTGTTCCAGGCAATTACATCCTATATCTAATGTATTACAAAATGAAAAGTCTGACTGCACACCAGATTCCTTGCTATCCATTCCTTACCAAGTAGTATGTATTCTACATTTTTTCAAGTTTCAAAATAATTAATTTATCATCATCCAACTAGATTCACTAACGATAAGAAATATCTCTAAATAATGAATTTCCAATTGTCTAAACACCTAACGAGACACAAAGCGCGGTCTACTCTTACATATTTCGAGACGAGACAGTGACCAAAAATATATCTTTTTTGCTCTCGTCTTGAGCCATTCAAAATGTATTTCGCTTATCTAGTAGAATGGGCGCATTTTGTGTCGGATGCGCCACTCAGGCAATGTGTTCAACTTTGTAGAGATTCACTATAATAACAACAAATCATTGTGAAAATGTTTTCTAATCTGATCTTTCACCAATATCGTACACATCGCGGATGAGGGAGACGAACTAATACCACTTTCCTCGGAATAATCCCCCTTAATATCAACTGTCAAGACGTGCTACGGAATCTTTCGCAATATTAGGCTGCTGATTATACCGAGAATAGACGTATAAACGACTACGCCCAAGGAAGGCCTGCCACCAAATACAGATAGATTGTAACTTCCTGAGACCTACAGCACCCCTTAATGCAAATGAAAATCGAAGAGCCCTTCAACAGTCTAGCTACACACCCAAGCAGACAATAAATTTATGCATTCGGGACACTCATGAAGTCACACTCTTACTTGTTCCTATGTGAAACGAATATTTTCTTACATTCTTATATCTTCAAAAATACCAAATGTGTAGCGATCTAGTGTGTAGTTCTGCTCGATGACTGATATTTTTTCGATTGGATGAACCGAAATTAATGATAATCAAACATTTTAGTTTACATTTATTCGCTGGTCAACAAGGCAGAGTGATAATTCCTTGCTGTCAACAGCCGACGAATATAACTACTTGACTTGTGCAAGAGTTAAGAAAAAATATGGCCAAGTTCCAAATCATGTTGAGGGTTTCAGGCGGATACATGGTGCGGCCTATAGGATAAGCAGCGTTCAATTTGAATCTCCGCATTAAAGCGAACGTCTCCCCAATATCCATCCAATCTTCTCTCTTTCCCCTTTGGCGGGGAACCCTGCCAATGATTGCCGCCAACTAGGAAAAAGAAAACAATAGCTTTCCGCGCCAGCAAACTGAACGGCGTGTTCAAACTATTCCAAAGTCTGTCTCTCACTCGGCTCTTTCTACGAGTAGTTCTCATTACGGCGCATTATTACCAGAATGATCGGGTGCGCCGCCACCCCAGACAACACGTTGCGTAGGAATTCCCAGTCAGTCATATATTACTCTTTTCTCGGATCGTCATGTGGCTGCAGCGCTGCACGACGAATATATTGCGGCGAACGTGTATATTGCGTTATTAATTACTGAAGTTGAATAATGCTGTTAATTACTCATACACACGAAGTATCTGCTCCGCTGTGGGTCTGGTCTATATATGCCCACCCCCCCTCCCCATATTGCCTCAATCCAGCCTATTGAGATCTTTCGTTCACCGGCAGAGGCACTAATAAGGATACCACCACCACTAGATGGAAACCATTCAAAAATAGTTCCTCGTTAAAGATGGAGGAGGAGGAGGTCGTAAACAGTTCGCAGAGGGTTTACCTTTGTTTCATAAACGCCATGCACTTTGTAAAATTTTAAGTTACAAGCGAACCTAATCACTTCCTCCATCTTATGGGGTTTTGGAGTCGAATCACTTACAACAGAAGTAATACACAAGCGCCGAACAAAATGAGTTGTTTACAAAGAAGCTAGTTTTATTCCTATTTTCAGGTTCCAGTTTATGGGAGTTCCAGTTTATCCTTTAGTATTTGCCAAATGATAAGTATGTGAAGGGTCTTTGGAGGATATAGTGGTAAGATTGATATTAATTTGAGTAGCAAGACGAGACGGCGCAAAGGGATGGGTACCCTATTCCTCTCAACCCCCCTCTTTTTCCACCCGCCTCTGGGCATCGAACAACCCATCCCCCTCCCCCATCCTCACTTCTCAATTGATGCAGGTTTAATTCAGCTCTTTTCCACCCATTTCCACGCTCACTTTGCTCCTTAACTGGTTGCGGCTTCGATTCGTTCGCGTGTCTATAACATCATCTGTTTATCTGGATAATAAAGTGCAACATTGATGATGTTGCCCACGGCGTACTCTTGATGCTTTCTCAGAAATTTGCAATTACGACTCGCGTAATCGGTACATCGTGTTTCTTGGCGTCAAATTCGTCTCCTCCCCCCTTCCCATCTCCCCACGGCTTACGAACACGGGCAACTGGAAAACCTTTACTTTCTCCTTTAGTGGCAAATTTTCCGATAATTTTACAATGGCCTGACCATCTGCCACTTTGTATTACGCGAATCTAATTAAATCACATGTTGGTGAAATTCTCAGAGTAATAAACATTTAGGTCCCACGACTGGACTTGAGGCTCTGTCAAGCGTTTCTACTGTCTACACACTCTGGGGAAGTAGGAATTAATGAAAGACTGACGGGCGAGTAATACAACCGACCATCGAGTATTACTATTATTAATTAACAAATAATCCTTTCTAAACCAAAACTCCACGCCAATGCCAACGTTGATTTAGGACCTATTCGTCGACAGCCGTAAGTTATAAAACCGTGTTTAACGGTACATCAGTCGAGGGTAATAGACTGAAATTACGGATAATTCGCTTGGCAGATGGCTAATGAAAGTCGCATGTTCTATCAAAACATAATAGGAACTTGAATGTCTTCAGAGAAAATAATAATTGAAAATAAAAATATCATTATTTAGTCCTCGCCTTAAAATCTCAAGGGTTGTGTTTGAATCCCCTATTGGTCGGAATTATTTATAAGAGAAATACATTTAAATCCTGTCCACCAACAACATGCTCTGAGGTTTGAGCTATACGTATAAATTATTTTATTTCCAACCTGTTCAGAAGCTTAATAATGTTTGGAAGTTCTCAATTTGAAACACAACTTGGGCGTTGATTAGAATATATTTGCATCCATGGTTGGTTGGCTCTCCTGATACAGAAGTCAATCAGTCTTCCATGGTACTGCATTCGATTCTCAGTTCTGATGACAATTATTCTTTCTTCTGAAGTGAGTTGGACAGTACGTCTGATTGGCGTTAGTCGTTTGCGCTTGTCTCAGACAGCGCCTGATTGGCCGATAAAGACGGTAAGTCGTCGGTTCGCCTCAAACACCATCACCGTCTCATGCAAAGTAAAGCGCGTGTTTCAAGTTAGTTCCACTTTGGAGTGTTTGGCCCCAGGGCGAGCGGTTGAGAATGCGGTGCAGGAAGTCTCGCGCTGCGGTTGAGGGGGGGGGACTGAGAAGGAGAGAGCGAGGACTTCAGAAAAGGAACGCTCAAGCAGCAAAATCTGTCTAGCAGATAAGCCGCGCATGCGCGGCTCTCTCTCTCTCTCCATTCCAGCATCTGTGATCGAGAAGATGATGGCGCGTCTTGCTCTTGTCGCTGGGGCAAAAGAGAGCGGAACCACGAGTCTGTTGATTTTGCTGTGCTCGATTCGTGTTTGGCGTTCTTTAACAAAATAAATTTTGGTTCGGAGTGTTGGTACACATAAAACTCCACGAGTCCTACCAGCATCGCCAACTCAAACTCCCCCCGTCTGTCGCCTCTATCAACTTAGGGGCCCGATGGGTGAACCGCGGTAGGGGGTTTGAACCCAACAATCCCCTGATAGATAGCCAGACGCTCTTTCCGCAGGACCTACAGGGAAGATCCATTAATTGTCTTTCTTATACTCGCTCTTTGAACATTTACAGGCGTGTGCAGGTGGCACTGCCCTAAATATAAACGGAAGTTTTTCAAACAAGAAACTGTTGAACGTCATAAATAATTGATTTTCTGTTGACCCGAATTCGTTCGAGCTGTCTGCAGAAATGAATTCAAAATGGAAGCCGCAAATAGTGGCATGAAAAAATCGGCTTTTATCAGTCGAGGTGAATCATCGTTTCGAACAAAGTGACGTCACTTCCTTTATGTTTAAAATCCAGCGCATTTCTCGTCGCTCATAATTCCTAACTCTCAATTCAGTACTGATTCCCTAAATGTAGAATTTGAGAAAATATTTCCAACCATTCACACTCATCTATAATCCGGTATAGTATGTTTCATAGAAAAAAGATTATTTTTAATTCGGTGAAAATTTAAGATCCTTCTGAAGAACAGCAGTTGCTGGTTATAATTTGCAGCAAAAATGGAGAAATTCTGTACCAGTGTTTTCAATACTGTCTCTGGATATGCTTATGGATAACCAAACCCTTTAAAAAATATCAAAGATGCAGTATAGGCATACAAAAATAGAATAGAAAATCATTCAACACCAGACATGCAACGTAAGAGAACTTGCCTGGGAATCAAAATTTCAGTCAGTCGACTTTGACATTGATTATCTATCATCTGCAGCACGTTTTCGTCTTTTTGAACACATGTAGGGTGCGTAGGGGAGAAAAGAGAGGGTGTTGGAAGCCTTCACTGTTCTCATCCCGACTACTCGAATTTCTCGAGACATTCGAAACTCCGAGTTGGTGATCCGTTCATGTTTGTTTTTCCACCCCCGAATCGTCACCCTCCCAACTGCTCCCCCCCGCCTAAGAGTTGCATGACCTCCTCAGAGTGCAAAACGTGGCAGTTGGGCCACCCGAGATCGTAAACCAGGCTGGGAGTACGTGTGCATCACACCGGAAGTGGCATAGACAGTTCATCTTGGGACAGAGGGCACAGAGCGCCACCAACCGTCAAGATAGTAAAAAATATTATAAAAAAATCCCCTCCGCGTAACAGATAACGAACGCTATTGTTTATGGAGATTAATGTTGCGTTAAAAAAATTGATCACGCTCAAATCACATTTTAATTTTTTCTCAAAGCATCATTCTGTCAAAATCTATTTTGTATTATTACTGCGCCGTATCAGTACAATTTTGTGTAATGTACTATACTCTATAATTACATGTGTACTGTCATGTCGACACGGTTTAAGTCTTGACATAATGATTAGGCGTGTATCTCACTTTATTTTTATTTTCGATAATTTCGATCTACTGGTGAAAATGTGCTCCTAACCATAGTGCCTAAGCACCAAGAGGGGTACAAAAATAAATACTTTACGTTGTATTTTTACTGTAAAGAAATGAATTACGCACTATAGGTAGCGCTGCGAGAGGTGCACATTTTTGTCAATACCTCGGGGTCGAATAAAAGAGTGAAATAGAACCACGGACCATTGCACAAGTCTGTGGGAAAACCTTCGGTGCTTTGTCGATCTTTCAGGTGGGTCAAAGATGGCACGAAAATCAACCTATCCCACACTTTACGCCTGATGAGTCAACCGAAATTTTTCATTTAGCATTTCTCCGTTTCTGCAATACCACCAACTCCGCTTCAGGGCCAGAAGAACGAAAAGAGATTAGTATTTATTGTTGGGATATTTATAGTTGTTTCACGTCACGCGCCTGCGCAGTAGAAGCTCCCTCCTCTCCACCTGCAACTGGGATTCTACTCGTATTTCTCGTCTGGGGGAAACGTGCGTAATTGTGCTGTGGTGGAACCGCTACAGTAGAGGATGCCTGCTTTTAATTGCTGTTGGCGTCTGCTTTTCATTTCTATCATTACTGTGTATGAAAATTCATTTGTCTTATAATCTATTTACGAATCTGTTAATGCATCCCGCTGACGTCATAAAACCCAATCAACGCGCACGCACGGAGCACGGCGTACCGGAAATTGCTAGTTGGGGTACATGCAAGTTAATATTTTATTTCCCTCGCTTAATGGGCAGGCGTGGAGCGGTGCCGCGACGCGTAGAGAGAGACATGAGAGAGCATCTAAAATCAGATAAGACCGATGGTGTCCCACTTTATTTAAGTTCCGCGAAATTCGAAAATTATATTTTTTTAATAATCGCTGCGCAAACCTATTTCGTTAATTCCCAGAGTGCTTTAACGGACGAGATCATCCCAATCATCCAAAACACTCAAGTCTGCGTAAATCCACGCCACATCCCGAAGTTCTACCAGTAAATCCATAGGGCGTGGATATTTGGTGGGCAATTGGTCATTTTATTCTTTGTGCACCAAACGATGCCATCCAATCCGGATAAAAACCGGAGAAAATACGCCAAATGATGTAACGCCCAATTTAGTGGAAAAGACAAATTGGTAACTTTTTCAAGATTACAAATGTATATTTTATATTTCCCTTTTTACGGATGAAAACCGGAGAAAATACGCCAAATGATGTAACGCCCAATTTAGTGGAAAAGACAAATTGTTCACTTTTTCAAGATTACAAATGTATATTTTATATTTCCCTTTTTACTCGGTAGCAGTGTATACTGTATTGGTAAGTGAATGGTTACGTATGTGACATGAATCATGCTTTAAGGCCGAATCATGATTAATTGTGTCTTAGTTATCATTTTTCATAAGAGGTGTGAGCCCCATTGGAGAATTTTGGGTGCGCCCTAGTATGTAGAATGTATAGTTTATTTATTTATCTATATCTATTTTTCCATAACTGTATTACAACAATTACAATTACAACATGTACCCACAAACAGCCCCGGATGGGGCCTATGACGGGGGTCAAATGACCAGTGAAGGACAAATGTGTAGTTGTCCTATCCTAACAGGCTCCTGACTTGAGACTCGTCAAGGCCATTCCACTGTCGACACACTCTGGGGAAATAGGAGTTGAAGAACGAGTCACATCTACAATGCAGCTCCTGAACCATTCTAGTATGTCCCGCTCTTCTACACCTAGTAGGAGCCTGTCTCACAATTTCCCCAATTTCCACATTACAATCCCCCTTCAAAATACGAGCCAGAAGCCCATACTGCATACTGAGAGTTTGATAAAGTTAATTAAAAAAATGTTTAAAAAATGATTAAAATCCGGAAATGTCTAATTCACAAATTATGAAATTGTCAGGTAAATGTCATGTCTTCATAAACCGTGTCTTCTGTGGCATTCGATTTTAGTCAGCCAGACTTAGAAGCATATATATACTCTGTACAATGGCTAGTTGAATTGGTTAGTTAGCAAAAGCTGAAAGCCGTTCCACTGTGCAGTAGCAGCACCAACAAAAAAGCTTCATTTGTGCAAAGGAGATTAGGGGCATCAGGTGAAATAGATGTTGATCCAGGTTAGCCGAACGACTATATGGCGGCACTCGCGGCCTCACCCGGCGTTTCGGGCCTCCAAATTCGGGTGTGACCGTCGTAGGAGTCGGAGAGCAGCTGCGCACGTACTTGTAACGACGTCTCTCAAACCTAACTGCGTGGCACGTAAACGTATTAACGCTTGGTCGATGACCACACACACACACACCCACGCACAGCAAGCACATAAGCAGAATGGGCCAATTTTGTTAGGAAATTCTAAGTTCATTAGGATGGCTGGTTGAGCTGCTGAAGTAATAAGCGACGCTCCCCAATGGCAAAATGATAACACGTTTTCAATTACGGGCTGGATTGTTGGCCATAAAAATGAGACATGGCATATTGTTTTCTTAAAGAAGCGATAAATTTATATAATATCGGCCAGAAACAAATTTTTTCTTCTACATATAGCACTCGTTTTAGGTTTAAGCAAATTGATGAATTGAGCATATTTGAAATTTTAGTTTTACTTTCGAGAAACTAACGTTTAAGTTTGGATCAAATGAGCTTTACAGAACATTAATTAATCTAGCTGTTTAGTATCAACGTTTAGACACATTGGTTAGACGCCTGGAGCATAAGGTTAAGTTTTCGTCAGCACACATTTTTTGTGACACATTTAATTAGTAGCCCGAATTAAGAAAATAGTGAGTAGTCCTTAATCGAATTCTTCGGGGCAATTAACGAAGAAGGAAATTAATAATTAGGAAATTATCGTAACTGTTTACCCAAATAAGAAGAAGACTTCACTAGAAAATATCTAGCGGGGGTTTACTCTACGCATAAGCAATAAAAATTCCCAACTCTTAATTTTCTCAACCTACTTCCGATCTTATAGTTGCTTATTGTATATACAGTATGATTTGTATGATAAAAATTTAGTAATTCCATTTCGCTATTCGTCCAATTTTATTAATAACGGGAAAATATTTTTTTTAGGGAAATATTTTTCTTTATAATATGTTGACTAAAAAAATGAGGGCTAAAATCTCCTACCAAACCCAGAACACAACTGGGGGAACGACGACGCCCGAGACGAAACAAATCGAAATCTAAACGAATGTTGATGATTGGGGCCTTTATACGACATTTAAATAACAGGTAAACATGTTAACAACATATAAGGCTGACATATTAATATTTGCCGTCGAAACTGAATTCATTTTCAAATGAAAATCGTCATTCTACGTGTACGTATATACAACAGTGGTTTTCAGATTTTATAAATTTCTGATGTAGCCGCCCAACATTTAAGTTAAGTACTTAAAAAATATAAGCGATTTCAACCGGATGTTCCGCCATTCTGAGTGTGCGTCGAATTTAATGTCTAGCATTACACGGATAACATAAAGAAATCGACAAACCTATTGCGTGAAAATGTAGGCTAGGCATCGGTCTTGCGTGCCACCACTAAAAATAGCTCCGCCATCATTTTAAGCACGCCTATTTGTTCTTTTCAGCTAGCAAAGTCATTCCTTCAAGAAGAGTGAAAACGGATCAAAACAAAGATTCTACGCATCAATAATGATTTTGACGATTGTATAAGTTTCTGAACCACTGATTTATTATGTTTGCACGCATACGTAATTTAAACTTCAATTATGGTAAATTATGCCGCGGTGCCGTTTGTTGCTCGGAAAAACTCACTGCCCGGTTAATTATAATTGAAATTCGCTAATTGAACGCTAATTGGACTCAATCAAAACGCTAATTTATATATTGGGTTGATTTGATACTTTTAGAAAGGCATGGCCACTGCTATATTAGTTATTATAGGATCCTGAATAATCACATGGGGATATCGCCTAGCAATAATTTGGAAACCAAAAATTGTGAATGCGCATTGTAAAAATGAATAATTAAATCTACCACGAGTTGGTTACATTTGTTTTTGACGTTTTAGATGGACGTCTCAGAGTCAAACGCTATTTGGTTTAATCAACGAATTGGACTCATTTACTCTTGACCTTTAAGTATCATTGAAATATATTTTTGTAATATTTTCAGAAATGGAAACCCACCGAGTTCGCCTTTTCTTTCAACAGATGACGCTAACCATCGAGCATTCCAGTCGGATAGATCGCATTTTTTGTGTGTAAAAACGTGTAAGTATAAAAACGTCCTCAAAGTGAGTAAAGTTACGCCCGGCAATCTATTATAAAGGATTTGTGAGGGTGCGAGGAGAATGGATGGGAAGCAGAGGATACGAGGTGGAGGGGAGGGAGGAAGTATTTGCCTGTCTAGGCGTCGCCTGGGTCTGATCGAACGAGCGCCTTCTTGTAATTAAGGTCTCGACCAACAGAGTAATTTGACTTCGGAACTTAATGACGGATTACCTTGGAAATTAAAGAACGCGGCCGCCAAGAAGGGGGCGCCGGTAAAGAGAAAAGCGCACGCGCACGCGCGCTGCCACTGACAAAGCGCCGCCAACGTCTTTGATATAGTAAACACCGCCTCCGATTCTACAGCGGGTCGCCTTTGGCGTATTCAACCCATCCATGGACATGGTTCTGTAAAGGAGGTCGAGTGGTTATTCGTTTGAGCACCATTACGCCACAAATTGTATGTAAATTTAACTCAAAACGAGCACTTTTCAGCTCATCTAGAGCTACTTCCGAGAAAGAGAAATTCGACCCGGAACTTCAGATTTGTAAATCCTCCCAAACTAATATTTGCTATTTTATTTAGAAAACGATTTGAGATAAATTGTGATCATGCACTTTCGTTATAAATGCTAGTTTCGGTCACTGGATATTTGCATATCAGAAGAGAACCACTATTTGAGATGAATTGTGACGTCATAATTTCGTTTTCGAGCTACTTTCGGTCATAGGATATGTTCATCCGATGTTCAGTCGACCGGTAGAAGACCAAAATCAGAAAAGTTGTAGATTTATTCACTAAGAATCCATCGCTAAATGCGGGTCGAGGGGGTTAAAATATCGCGTGTTCGGCTTAGTCGTAACGGACCAAACTGAAAACGCCGTTAAAGGTTGTTCGTTGATGCGCGCGATCTCCACTCGATTCCTTACTTCCCGGTTAAGTCATGTATTGAATCATCTACACCAAGAGGGGGCAACATCAGCTCCACAATCAGCGGGCGACAAACGACCGTTAATTACATAAACGGTACAATATACATATACAAGTAGTCCGTCTCCTACGTCTGGGTCAGTCGACGTTTAGAAACGCTCGAGTTTATGGAAGTCATACATTTCTGTACATTTCCGCATGCATAAATGCGAGTACGATAAAAAAGATGTACCGAATTTATCTATCAATTTGCATGCATTTTTAAAAGTACGTGCACACACACTCGCATGAAGTTACGATGAGAGAGCAGTAGGTCTTGGTCAAGCAATATTTATCATTTGCACAGGTAATCCATTACTGAAATGATCGGTACATTTGAATTATTTGATAAGAATAATTTGAATTCATGAACCTCAGCAGTAGTAAAACAAGTATGCGGTTTATTTAATGCAATTAAATTAATCGCTAACTTGTAGTATTAGTGAGTGGAAATAATGCAGGATCAAAACGAATTTCTAAGAAATCACACATAGTCATATCAGTGATTTTCGTTTCACCCTCACAGTGAATGTGTATAAAGTTTATTCGATTATTCTAAGAAAAGTCTCTTCCACATTGCGAATTAAAATGCACACGTCACCAAATTATTGTACAACTGCTTGAAATTTAATTAAAAATATAATGCGTCCTTTTTCCGTTTCACTTCAAATTATTCCCTCCGGCAATTGAAACAAACAAGCGAGACAACCAGCCTTGAAAGACAAGAAGGCAGAAGAAGAAGTAGAAAAAAATGCCGAAGGAAATGATTGCAGGATATTTGTCGAAGCGATGTTACGTTGGCGATGTAACGATGTTCCACTACTTAATCGCGAAAACCGGTCGTGGAACGAGCGTACCGGCGCGCGCACTTTTAGAAATAGAGCGGAATGGGGAAACGCTCAGCTCTTTACTCTATGCGGAATTGTCAGCATCGCCGCGCCGCTCTCCATTCCATTCTTGTCGAAATCGATTCTCTTTGCTGCGGGGGCCGCGCGCACATTCACGGGCCACCAGTTGGCTTATCGCGACGTGGCGGGTGACGCCGGCATTCGGACTAAAAAAGTGATCTACTCGGTAGGCTTCGGAACGTGAAAGAACCCTGTCCTAGATTAGGCAAAATGCCCAGGTCGCCTACCAGGTTTATGAGATGTTTAATCACCGGCGAACCTCCTCAACAGACATTCATTTTATTTCTAGGATAGGCTAATTCCTTCCATTGTGGAATCGTCTTCTGCTAACCGTCTAATGACGACGATACCTAAATCAAATTGACAAAATTCGGTATCTATTTTATTAAATATGTAAGCGTTCTTATACAATAGCTTACCAACTGATACTCTACCAACGATACAGCTGTTATCCTACTGAGACCCACACCAAAGTGTGTCTCTTTTCTCTGAAACTGAAAAGCGAGCGCCCCACGCCGCCATGCGTGACAAGAGAGAAGCACAGAAAGCGCTTGCTTTCAAAAGTACATTTGGGGTGTCAACTTGACACTGGATTTGGTTTATCAGTTTCACATTTGGCCCGGATGGGGGCGCAGCAACATGTCGCATGCATAAGTAAGGTAGACATTGGCGTCCACCAGGGACAATTTTTATCTCCCCCCCCCCACTCCATAGAACTCGGACGTTTGGTGCACACGAAATAGCCCGCGCAAAGAGAGCGCTATCGGAGCGCCTTTTCTCGTCATCTCCTGTGTTCGGCGGGAATACCGTACTAGGCGGAGGGAGCGCGACCCCATCGGGAGAGACCTTTTTCGCGCTCACCATAAACAGAAATCTCATTAAATCCTCTCGGTGCTCTGGGGGGAACAGTAGACGGGGGAGGGGGAGGGGTTGTTTAAGCGCCACCCCACGGAGGTACAAGGAACTACCCCCATTGTTTATGCCGTGAAGGAATTGCACCGTGGTGGTACGGTGCACTTGAGTAGCTAGCATCTATGGCGAATACGTTTGGAGCGGACATTGTGGGTCGAGTAAGATGTTGCTTGCTCGACGTCTGTGAGAGTCGAAAAACCACTCAGGAGCAGCGTTCTCAAGACTCGACGGTCGTTGGGGACCACGCTGCGCCTTTGACAACGAAATATGACGTTTGACCTGGGCGATTGTGCCGACTGTCAAAACCAAACATCAGCGGCAACGATTATGCTTTCGGTTAAGTTGAAATCGATTTTCCAATTGCCAAAATGAAATTATCCCTTTCATCGTTTTATTCTACGTATCATACAACTCCCAATAATGGAACTGGCTTAGCATAAGAATGTCTGCAATAAAAAGTTGTCAAACGAATATTATTTATATATAATGATGTACAGAGAAATACTTGCGACCATAATACTGCAGGTAGTATTTCGTATTTAGTAGACTTAGTATTTCTAGGTTGGAAAAATACTCTCTCGGCAGTTGACGGACGCCAGAGTTCGATTCCCGACATGGGCTGCCGCCCTATTGTCTCAGTCGTATTTAACCTACCAGTAATGCGAGATGACACGGGTTTAATACTGCACTGTACAATAGGAATTTTAATTATTGTCTAGAGGCATTATTGTTGTTGTCTAGAGAACCTTACATACGGTAGAGGGACTTAGCGTGGACGAATTTGTGACTAATACCAAACAGTAGTCGGTTGAACTCGTCCTGCTGTTCGCGTAGAAAAAATCCACTCTCCAGACTTGGTCTCGGGTACCTTGTCACGAAACCAACGGTCACCTCACTATCACGCTGTCGTCACGCATGGTGCGGTCAGGCGACGGCGGTGGCTCTCAAATCGCCAAACAGTGCCACCACCCCCACCCACGCACACCATCTTGCGTTCTCCCAACTATCACGGGCATTGCGTGTCTTGTGAAAAGCCGTTTAAGGTCCGCCTCTCCTGCCCCCCGCCCCCCACTCTCTCTCGCACCCGCCCCTCACTCTGACACTGATCTGTTTACTCGGTGCCTGTCGTTCATCGCCGATGTGTTTGCCCCGTTAACCGACCGACCGCCGCGCCACAGCTGCTGCGGATTAGAACCCGGGGAAATGTCACCGCTTGCGTGAGCGCGGTTTTATACCGCCAGATGGCGGTGATGTCGACTTTCACTCCGACAAGGACGACGTCAACTGGGCTGGTCCCCACCTGGTTAACCCCCTTAAACCCCCTTAATCGGACCCATTCTTTTATATTCTTCATCGCGAAAATAAAGAAACTGATTTAAATCGCAAGCTATTGTTTTGCTTTTGGCGCTCGAACTGTACTTTATTAAACCTGGAAATCACATAATCTGCCATTGGGGGTCTCGGTGGTGTAATGGTTAGCGTTTCGAACTGTTATTCCCCTGATCGCGGGTTCGAATCCCGACCGAAACTTTCGGAATTTTTCGGGCGAGAGAAATTCCTACGCACACGCCTTCCTTCGGAATGAAAGTAAAGCCGTGAGACCCGAACCTGTACGATTTCAGGTACACGTTAAAGATCCCTACCTAGGTAGCTTACACTAAGCCAAAATTACCAGGTCGCCTCCTGGGGGTTTTAGAGCGAACACGCTGGTAGACTTCCTTAACAAATATCTCAGAGCTGCCATAATCGATAAAGGGTCACTTGCATTGTGAAGTTTTTTGTTCAGCTGCAGCCACAAAATTACAAGTAAAATATTGGTTTCAAATAATGGATACTGTTATTTAAGACGTTAGCGATCATTTGAATGTTCTGGTCAGCCTAACAGGCGGCAAATTGGAAAGCGCAGTTGCCTTACATGAAGCCCAAACGGGGGGAGCTTTACGTAGCGGTCGCTAATGGCCCGTTCTCATTGATAAGTCGCTCTATAGCAGACGAAATTGTTGGGGTCCATTTTGAACTCAATCTTCCTCAGTGTAGTTTATCTTCTCCAAGCTGCGATTGCATGATTTGGGTAACGTGACCGTTACGTAGGAAGATTGAGTCCAAAATCGCAGTTGGTTTATGACGGACTGTTGTTCGGCGGTCCCGGGTTCGATTCCCGGCGCGGGCTTTGGCCCAGGGTACTGGTGAAAACGTGCCCCTCACAAAGTGCCTATGCACTGAGAGGGGTACAGAATCTTCCTGTTGTGACCAGTCACTTCAGTGAATTAAAAAAAAAATGGGTCCCCTGCTCTACGAACAGCTTGCACATGTGAACTAGCCATAACAGGGCAGATTCCCATATTTTCTGCAGTTGCAGTTTCAAACAATTTAAACAGAAATTATGGCATTTTTCATTTATTATAATTACATTTTATCGCCATGAAACAAAATCTGTAACGTACTACAGACAGAAATCCAAATATTAATAATTGGAATCATGTAATTGAAACGTTTTTCGCTAAAGGTAACTCGAGTAAATATGAGTTTACAAATATAGATTGATCGGGTACCGTAACTGCGTGTGCATAACACGCAGCATTTTTGGAGCGGCTGTGTGGCGGCGGAGAGAGTGCGGGCTTTCGTAAATTCACCGTCGGCGGTTTGGCTCG
>JAQGBY010003328.1:0-19641 GCA_034698785.1 Mycogona germanica
TTTTTATTGGAAATGGTTTATTTCTCTTCTTAAAATAATATCTGTCTCGGCGTGTTCCAGAACACTATTTATTTTACTTCCGAAATACTTTGACACCTTCACTGGGTTTTTTTAATACTACAGAAAAAATCATAGTTTCAGTAAGAATTTAAGATTGGATTGAACACAGACGAGGAAAATAAATTTTGCACACTTGTTCTGAATTCCTAAAATGAATACAAATTGAGACGAGGTATTTTTTTTCTAATCTCGGTCTTGCTGTTTTTGCCTAGACTTGTGAGTCAATTGTTGTTGAACTGCGAGTCGATTCTATTCGGTATTGGGGGCGTTTCGAATTTTGGTTTTGTCAATTCGGCGGCATCCGGATTTCATGAACGGAATTTGTCTGATGAAATGCGATTGACTTCCGTTGGGAGCGCTTTGCACTCATGTTTATAATACACTGTATATTGCATGGCATGTTATTTCACAAAGTTGAACTAAAACCAGATACGGTTTGAGCCCTATTTGAAAACATATCTCGCGAGTGCCCTAAAATATCGGCAACCATGGATGCAAGTTGCTAGGACGCTTATTTTATGGTGCATGCACTTCAAAGAAAACGGTATCTTATTTTGAAAGTTGCAAATCTTTGGTTGCACGCAACTGTTTGACATCACATGTTTACCGCGGCTCTGTTTCGCCAAAATGCTTAATGGCGCTCCTATCCTGTCGTCAACAGAATGTCAAACCTCTTTCACGGAATTTCAGGAACCATTTAACCCATGTTTCTCACAAACCATAAGCGTAGTTTTTTAAACTGCCACTGAGGAACTATTTATTAAGGAGAAAATTTTGTTATGAAGTGTCAATTTTCGCTGGAAAATTCATGAAGAGCGTTCGGTTCCACTTCTGGCTCTCATGAGGATTTCTGCTGACGTCAAACCTGTTGACGACCTCTGCACATTTAGCGGGCGGCAACATCTTCTTTCACTAGAGCAAGAAAAGAGTTAACGTCAGTGGCCATTTAATTTAAGCTTGAGCATCTGCCGCATTGGTTTTACGGTAGTTCTAAATACACTGCAGAAGAAGGTTCCTTGGCTATGACTTACTGGAAGTTATTATTAGCTGTTTTTAGATTCTGGGGTTTCGTCTCGCTAAGCGGTTTTTGGCCATTTTCAAAAAAATACTCGCCGAATGGAAACAAAATTTAACTTTTCAGACTGGTTGTGCACAGCACACCATTTTGGGGAAAGTTGCAAAACTGAATACTTCTGAAGGAAGTGTTCAGTTTCGCAGCTCTCCTAGAACAACTACCAGAATGAAATGCAAATTAAATTCCGTTTGCGTTGGCACCAAACAATTTCATTCAACACGTATCACCTATATTTATTGAGATCATATTATCGAAACGCATTACGGAATTCGTCTCAAAGGTGTCTCCCATTCTAATCAGAAAACAGCCGCAACTGATAGTGTTTATCACCAGTAATGAGGTCGACGTAGTATAGCTATTCCTGCACGTTCGACACCTGTACACGGCATTCTTTCCTGTCCTGAAGGAGAAGGAGAAGGAGGGGGAGGGGTGAGCTCGCCTATGCACAGTATATGGAGCAAAAGAGATAAGATGATGGTAATTATTTTGACGCCCGAGAGACTTTCACAATTCGCACACGCTTGCCTATCACGTTTACCAGGGGAGAGGGAGATAGGGGAGGGGTAGAGGGAGGAGAAGTAGACATTGAAGTCGGAGAGAGCGAAATAAGAGAAAAAGATGCATGCGAAACATGTTGGGGATGTCCTCCTCAGACCAACAATACAAATATGAGTTCTTGAAGAAGCTAATCTTGTCACGAAAGAGTTATCTCAGGTGTCGTTCATCGTCTTACGAAAGGCACTTTCTTGAGGTGAGACTGTAAGATATCCTATGCGACGTGACCACTTCTCTGTTTTGGTGGTTTTGCTTATGGAAAATGTCATGAATCATTCGTAGGTGCTAAGACGGATAGACCTACACATTGCCACCAAAAATAGGACAAAAGCGTCTTGACAGTTTCAACGTGTGCAAAAATGTCATCCGGTTGGTAAATTTCTGTATCAATATTTTTAATGAACGGATATCGAACCCAATCCATAATTTATACAAGAAACATTAGTATACATAGTGAAACCAGGTTGCCAAGGTTGCTCATTTCATTGCATCATCAGGATCTGCTGATTGTCGGATTTACAAATATTGATCACTCAAGAAAAGCATTGGCTTGCGTGATAAAAATTATTTTCCGCTTCTATCACTCTGGGTGCTTGTTTTCGTAAAATATATTTTCTACGAATCAATAGAAAGTGGACCTATTAAGCGTTGGGTATCAGGAGTTGACATCGTACTTTTGTTGGTGCGATGACGTCGCCTCGCTCATTACTTTATGAGCGAAACGTGACGCGACACCAGCATTCATATAATTGCCATCCTTTGGCACCTTTTCGCCGCGTTCGTCTCCAGTCACGTCCGGTCATCTAGAGCGACTGAATCGAGTTTCATCTCTTGATTATGAGCGCACACCGAGACGGCAATAATAATAAGAGGAAATTACTAAAACTCGTTAGGTCCGTCGTTATCTAGCACATTAAAACCAACAAGTTTTAATAATTCTTCTATCTTCAGTTTCATCTCACTTGTACTCCGTGGACTTCTATACCTGTATTGCAAATGTCGAAGTTCCTAGCGCTTGAGGACCATAGTTTGTTGCTCGCACTTCTACAAGTCCATACCATTTCCTCAACGGTTGTCTACTGATTTTTTTGGATACATTTTCGTATTAATGTTGTTTTTCTTTATTTTATTTTACAGAGATTAGCGAAACATGTGGAAAGCAATATGGCGAAAATTCGACTGCCGCGCGACCTATCGGCAGCTGTGTCGTCAGCAGTGTCCACCGGCGGCGACTGTACATGCCCACCAGGTAAGAACTGAACCAATTCTATATTTTTTAATTTTTTTTTTTTTAATAATGTTAGTCGTTATTGCCGGATACAGTTGACTGATATTTGATGTTGCTGAAGTGTCGTTGGCGTTTTTCTTTGCGTCAAAATTTGTCGTCGTGATGGCGCCATTTGGTGACTTTTCGTGTTTATTGGGTCACCTGTTTTGTCAGCGCACTTTTGATTGCTTATCCTCGGCGTGGTCCCCTTTCTAAATCTCTTTATGATACCTTTTTCCCCCCCTTGTAGACTGTAAATGAACGCGCGACAATAGCAAAAGTGTGAGTTGATGGCGCGTTGTATTTGATAGGGTCACCTGTAGAGATTCCGCCGCTTGTTTGTGGCCACATCAAATATTTTGCGGCCGCGATATTGATCTTGACGTTGGGAATCAACGACATTTTGTCAAGTCCCTTCTCGTTTTTGAATACTTGAATCCTGGATGGTGAACGCGAAGGAGAACGATAGAATCTGGGGAAATTTACTCTAATTTTTGTTCAACGTCAAATGTATTACTAATTGTCATTCAATGCTAGTTGTTGTCATGACTGCAATTTATTACAATTTACAAAACGAATTTTAAATTTTATTCATAACGAGTGCATTCCAAATTTTAAAAAATATAAACCAGTAGTGCTATTTTATCCCAACACAGATAGACGACAGATAGCGAATTTTCAAAATTTTCTTTTGTCAAATTTTTATTGGTCACCTAGGCCAACGATGCGCAATGGTACGTTGCTTCTTGATGTCGATGACCACCTTTAGGTGGATTAGAAATTAGCTGAAAGATCCAGTTTTTGGCGTAATAACGTTGGCTCGCCAACAAAAATTAACGTTGACCTGCGAAATCAGTGACTACCTAAAACAGACAGAAAATGCAAAACCCTGTGTAATCTCTTAATTAGGCGCTGTATGTCTAGACTGAACCACAGAATTAATTCACGGCAATTACTGCCCTAAAGAGAACTGTAATTTTATTTTAGAGAAATTTTGTGTTTTTCTTAAAGACCTAACAAATAAAAGTATAGATTATTAAAGTAAATTGATTGAAGGTGTTGGTAGTGGCTTGAGCTTTAATGACATTTGCGCCGCGGAAAACGTTTTTTTGGCAATTCTGTTCCAAATCACATTATTTATTTTGTTTTCCCATTGGCTATACGATACCCTCTGGTGAACTTAAGATGAGACTTTCGAACAGTTGGATGATAGTGTAGCGCACGTAGCGTTGATATTAGAATTAGATTCACTTCCTGCAGCAACGAGTTAATTTTAATTGGGCAAGACGAGACTTCCCCCAAATTCTCACCTCCTGTTTCGTGCACTGCACGATAACAACTGCGGACGCCAGTGTCCATCAAAAAATCGCCACCACAAATTGAAAAAGACCTGATGCAGCGCCAACTTCATCGGGGAAAACGGTGGTCGGGCTAATTATCGTCTTTGTGAGAGAACACGTACGGATTTATAGGGTTCCCTGTTGATTACCTGACCCCCCTCTCCCCTCCCTCTCCCGCCCCACCACTACCACCCGAACCTGACCTCTTTTTCCCGTAGATTTTTAGCAACATTTATTGTGCTTGTGGTTAAGCTACCTACCAGCTTGTGTGTAAAGGTCTTCGAGAGAAGAAAAAAGGTGATTTTATGTTTAGGCTTTTGGATTCGTAGATGCCAATCAGACTATCGATCTAGGCCGGTAAAGTCCCAAGGGGCTGAGTGGCTCCAGACTAAATAATAGTATTGGCAGCAACTTATCTCCTATTCGCGATTTGCATTATCACTAGGTGGTGCTGCTGCTATAGACCTGCGCCGTGTGATTCATATTGTCGCTACTAGGAGGCGTTCACCCGAAACCCACCAGAGGCCACCATATGTAAAAATTGTGTAAAAATATTGTCGGTCAAAAGTATGCATATTTAAAACGATCGTATTTTAATTTTCATTCGTGCATGTAATTGTATTCGTTTTAATTTCTATAAATGAAATGATTTTCAGCTAGTTGACGATGTTAATAACTGGTTGAGAAGATGTGCAATTTATTTATTAAAGTAAATTTCAATAATTGCAAAATGCATTTTCATAAAAAATAAAAATTCCTTATGCGGCCAAATGAGTCCAAATGGCAGCACTCTTGCAAAATTTATACACATTTTTGCATTGACCTCTGGTGGGTTTCGGGTGAACACCTCCTAGCCACTCACTAAACAAATATTGATATTTTCTGGAGAGTTGCTGAGTTGATTACTAGAGTTGATCAATAAATATTTCCAAGATTTTCATTCCAAAAGAGTTAATAAAGAAATATTTCCTTGATAAGTTGATCAAGATATAACACGGTCCACCGAGTTCCGTTCGCATTGTCATATCGAACGCTGGTTTTGGCACCCTGTACGACAAAACGTAACAATGTAACAGATGAGATTCTCTCCAAATCTGCTCTCTCATAGAGAGATACAGAAGAAGATAGATAACGGCGGTCTCGAATATTGATGGCTCACAGATGCAGCGATCGCCGGGGCTGCGTAAGAAAAATCTATGGAGGAAACTTGTGGGGCGTGGGAGGCGGATCAAGCGAATCTTTGGAGAGATTAAAGGGGAGGGGAGAGGGAGGGCGGTCACGAGGATTTGATTGAGGGGCGCCCGCGACTTCGTAAGATGAGAAGGCGGAAGGCGAAGAGCCTCGATCTTCTTCTTCCCCTGTAGGCGGGAGTGCGATGAGGGGGAATCGTGGTTGGTATCTATGGGAGAGGCGGAGACAAATTAATTAATCAAGTGTAACGCGATTTAATGCCAGATCTTCTCCAAAACGTTGCCTTGATGACTTGGCGCGTGCGCTCACCACACAGGGGGTGTGTATTTTGGAACGCCGATCGAGATTGAACGTTCACTCGAATTCCAATCATAATTTCCTTAAATATTCCTTTCTCTCGCAACTATTCCAAATCACATCCACAAATGCCGGAAACACTTTAGTTCAGCTATAGTTGCCGATCTGCAAGACGTCTCGAGTGTCTGTAATCAAAGCTCGTATCGCGGTTTCGATTCCGGCCGACAACTTCGGAATTTCTTCTGGCGAGAGAAATTCCTTCCAACGCCTTCTTTCGGATTGGAAGTAAATCGTGACTCGTGACTGTGTGATATCAGGGCACGTTAAAGGTCCTTAGCTAGGTCAAACCTAGGCTAAGCAAAATTACTAGGTCACCCCCTGGTGGGGGTTAAGGGTGGACATTCATAAGAAACATAATTTATGACGAATTGGAAACATCGTGATGAAAATTGTCTTTGTAAATATTACTATTTATTTGTTTTAATTTAATTATGACATCGATACTATATTTAATTTGAATAGTCGCCAAATTGTGTCAAAATCGAAGCATCAACGGACGGATTAGTGAGTCTTAGCTAATCTGATTATGCCTTTGTTTTATTGTCTGTGACGCCATGCGACATTCCTTTCTCGATCAAAGTCCAAAACGGTCATCCAATCCTTTTAATCTTCATTTCGTGCGCTCGGGTTCGCCATCAACGCCCGAGATGCGCCGAAAAATCGTCGACGATCGAATTTCGTTGGTGCGGTTTTTGCTTTTCGTTGCTTGCCACGCGTGGAATTGACATGTTTGACGCTTCAATCTTTTTTTCTCCTCTTTCTTTCTCGTCTTCCTCCTCCATGTCCTCCTCCTCCTCCTCCTTGTCGGTGGCACGCACGCGTCCTGACTGTGCATGTAACTAACTGCATTACGGTTCTCACGGGGGAACTGGAGGAGGTGGAGTGGGGGTGGTGGCTGCGGTGGCCCGTGCCAAGCCGTTGTCATGGAAACACTATGACTGTATGTGTATTTGTCGCGGGCACACATCAAAGATGACAACTGTCCACGTAATATCTCTGGCGACAGTCGCAGTGATTTTTACGACTGGTGGTCTAGTCGGAGTGCTCCGGAATTCGATTCCCGACGCCGGCTCACTTTGAACGTTTTCGATCCCGGGGTACTGGTTGGTACCAGAACATGTGTCACTCATAAACCCCAAGATGGGTACAGAATTCCCTTCAGAGCTATTCACTGCTAGACATTCAGACCAATTATTCACTGAAATTGATTTTGAAACGTCAAAAGACGGACTTTTGTTTGGATTAGCTAAATCTCCATCTTGCTCAATTTCAATGTGGATCAATCGTTTGAAGCGAGTATAGTGGTGTAATTCGGATTTTTCTCCAATTGAGAAACTAGAGGTTATATTAGAGGAACATATTTGTGACAAAATTCTTAAAAAATAGGAATTTAGTAGGGATACGACTGGCAACTGTCGCTAGATCTTTATGTGGGAAAGACTTTGGATGGAGGAGGCATCCTGGATTTTGCTGGGAATGGGGTGAAGGGTGTGCGCGAGTTGTCGCGAGAGTCGTGAGATGGGCGACGACAACACAATTGAAGAGTTGTGCCAGTCATGATGGATCGGCTGCTTCATGCCGTCGATCCAATCCCCCGCCCCCAAGCGGCCCCCACGAGTATTTAGCCGTATAACTTGTGACTTGCATCAGTTTTGTATGCATGACGAGTTAGCGTGGCAGCGACAATCCCCGCGTGTTCCACGGATTCCCGGGGCTTTTAAGACCCCGCCACCCCTTTTCCCGGGTCCTCGCCAGACCCTTCGGGTTCTTCTCAGGAATCGGGGAATCATTTCACACGACAGCGACACTTTTCGCGCCTGGGTTTGTCTTTGTTCTTGGTCAAGATCTCCTCCAGACTGGAGCAGAAATGGTGAGATCAATTCATGCGGCAGAAAAGAGGGCGATAACCCGACATCAACTACGTCATGAAGTCGTGCCGGCACGTGTCTCTGAGATTTTATTGGTTAAGGGTAAATCGCCACCGGGGAGCGTTCATCTTCTAGACGTCAACAATTGGCAGGTTGAAGAAATCCTTTCCTATTTCCGTTGATGTTTTGACTTTACAAATGCAGTTTGGTCGATGTGATTCAGACTTAAATATGACAGAAATCACAATTTTTGCGCTTTCATAAATATGTGTTTTCGTGAAAGTACAGTCGAAAATGTTTGTCAAGGTGCCTCAGGAGGCTGTAATGTGGAGTGGCTGTTGTTTGTCAGTATCCTCCTTATGTGTGTAGCCCGACGGCACTCGAGTTTGCTTCGATGATGACGAAACCAAAGACGAATTTTGACAGAATCCGGAACGTCAAAAAAAAAATCGTCCCTCGATTCCTCTTATCGATTCATCTTCACGTCGCGCGAAGACATTTTCGTAAGCTTCCACAATGTGGTTTCTCGAGAGTTACTTGTATTTTTTTATGGAGCGAGTGAACTCCGCAAAAGCTGGAATTGCTTCACAAAAAAATAGATAAACCGATTGAGCTTTTCTTAGATAGATCAGAGGCGGGATGGAAGTAGATTTGCAATATTGTCAAATCATTTCGATAACAGTTACGTAAGCTGGACGGACGCCGATGGTAATGCAGTTTACAGGAACTTCAGCCATGACAACCATGTTCGAATAAAAAGCAAACATACATCAGAAACGTTCGGGTGATTCGAGCATTCGTATTCATGCTTATTTTTGCATTAATTATTTCTTTAATAATCAATGTTGAATTTAGAAAAATCCATAGTGACTGATTTGGCGACGGGTGTTCCGTTCAATCATCTGCGGTTGATAAGCGGACAATACACGATGCGGGTGTTATACTTCGTCGATCGAATCTGAGTATCTGAATCAGAATTACGGCTGTCTGTATGTGTATCTTAATAGGTTGGTTGTAAGGTGTCCAGTGTTCGAATCCCCTCTGGGTGGAATTAATTTTAAAATTGGTATCCACCAAGCTGAGAACGTCTGATTGTTTTTTTAAGACGGCACCTCAGGCACTTAACGTGTCTTAGGGATTCTGACCACTTAGCCTGAACGAATCTAAGATCTATGTGAGCTGGCCATGCTTAATGTCTTGAGCTTCTGGATTAACTAAATTAATTAAATGGCAATTAATTAAAAATGCGTTGTAGCGTTCCAAGGTGCGGTTTGTGATAAGTGGTGCGCTTGTCATAAGGAACTCTGATATTTGTTTGAGCTTTATTGATTCGAATATACGGTATGTCCCATAATTTGAGATAGTTACGTTTATTGGAAGTTTTTATTTTGTTCTTTTCTCGTTTTTAATAAACGAGCACTCCCAAATATCGATTAGTGAATTTTTTGGGTGCGCAACTTCTCATAGGATTCGGTTTTACGCCGAGAACTAGCTGGATTGATATTCGAGAGCGTTATCGAATGGTCAGACTTTGACAGCTGATTGCATAGCGAGTTCCAACAAAAAAGACGAATCGAGATCAAGATAAAAAGAAATATAGGTTCGACCGTCTGACTTTTGTTCGCCTCATTTCGAACTTGGACACCTCCCTGGCTACAGTCGTCCCCAATATCATCGTTAGAAAAATTTTATTTCTTTTTTCTTCTATTTTCGAATGCAATGCCAACGATGATTTCACCGATCCCCTTTCAGGAGCGTTTTTTTTCCACGTTCTCTTCGATTGATTTGATGCTGGAGATAGAATTCTGTATAGCTCAGTTGTGCCAGGTCTCTTGGGGGAGTTGAGGAAAAGTGTCACACATCAGATTGATTTTGCTTCCACTTAATCTATTAATCACAGAATGCATTAGGCGGTTCCCAATCTCGGCTATTGACGTGTGGCGCAAGACGTATCCAGCGGCAGTTGGTAGCAAATTTTCAATTGCACATTTAAATGTGTGCACTGCGTCCGTTTTTGTCGACAGTGCACCAAATCACAATGACAAAAACGACCGCAGTGACCGAATTCGCGCACCCTGTACGAAATGCATATTTCCATCTCAATTTTACGATGAAGGCCATTTTGTTAACGCGGTCTTGACACTGATGTCTCGATTGGGATCTTTATTTGCGAGCTGTCAATCCTAACAACGATTTTGATTTTATATTTGAAGGCGAAACACGCAGCCAACAAAATTATTCCGCCTCTTTTTTTTACGAAGTTCGTGTCAGCTAAGCGTGTGGCTCTTTATTAAAACAAAATATTTGCTCGCAAATTTTTTAAAAGACTCAATACATTTTTACTAAAGACGAAAAACGGCCTTGTCTTTAGACACATGAAGGCCCGATTCGTATCAATCGGAGGAGAAATGTTGGCGTTCCATGTATTACAATGTGACTGACGTTTGTGTTTTGGGGGTGAAGTAAGTCTGAACCAAAGCTGGCTGGGGCGGGACGGGACGAGGGAATGGGGTGGCTAGGGGGGTTCCCGACTGAGAGGAGAGGGGGTTGTTTAAGGATAGCATCAAATGCGCCTGCATCCTTTTGACCATTGATATGCGCTGCGACTGCAATTGTATGCATATGCAGGCTTTCGGCGGGTTAATCGAGTACTAGTGCGCCGTTCACACCAAATTGCGAAATTCAACGTTTCAATCTTGCTTGAAACTAATCGGAAGAAAGACCCCATGTAATTCGTCAATTGCATTCAACAGAGCAAAGACGTATCCTGTATGGTTGTTTTTATTCATCGTTTGCAACATAGTATTTATTCAGTATTTCAATTATTCGCTTCCACATTTTTTTTAACTGCTGGTTATTTATGACAACGTCGGTGTGAATTGCTCCCTGAAATTAGATTTGTGCACAGATATATCGAGGGCGGATCGGGGGGTGGGGAAGATAGATAGGGCGAATGGGAGGGAGGAGGAGGAGGAGGAGGGGGGGTTACGGAACCAGGAAGGGGGCGGATTCGGGGCGATATATCGATGGGTTCTAAAGGCATTGTGCTAAACGTCATTGTGTTATATAATAGTGCCTATATATGATTCACTATTTAAGATTGACTGTTACTTGGCTTCACATATATATAGATGTATGTGCCCACACACCAGAAGCCACTCAATCGCGTTACAGGCCTTCGACATAGTTGGAGTAGGTCTACTCTAGGCAGACCGATGCCCTCCTGAGACTCTGGACCCATCCACTTAGGACATTGAAGGATTCGAAATGGTTTTAGTCGTAGATGATGAGAGACTTTTTGATGTAAAGCTCGGTTGCAAAAAAATAATCGCAGCTTCATGTTGTTTTCATGTGTAAACAGAAAAGTCGCAGCTTCGAGGAGCTTTTCTCGCTGATCTCACGGATAGAGCTTTTTCTATTCTGAACGGAGCCTCGCATGAGATCCGTTTACGGAGCGCCTTCTGTGCGCTCACTGAGAGCTCCGCTCCGCTCTCGAAATAGCATGAGCCTCGCATGGGATCCGTTTACTGAACGCCTTCTGTGCGCTCACTGAGAGCTCCGCTCTCGAAATAGCATGAGAGATATTCAATGAAGAATCTAATGTAGATTTGCTTCGAAAGACTGACTACAAGCATGGCCTTAAAGTCTTTGAGATGAGAGATATTGCTCGCGAATTTTTGGCGCGAATTTTTCATGCTGCAGCGCCGATACTGAGAAATATTTTCATTAAATTTACGTGCAGGTGCGCCATCTATTGAGCAAATATTACAACGGCGTGTGACTGGAGCACTGTATCACCCAATATAGGTGTAGACCGAAAAAAGAGCAGAGAGCACGCTTCAGTCTTCCACGACCGGAGAAGATTGGCTTCTTTGGAGCCGATCTTTCCCGGTGTAAACCGCGCTTTAGGAAAAAAGATCGATGCAGTACCGGACGTTCACTTATGTCCGAACTCCGTTTGTGAGCAATATGAAACAGACCTCAATTAATTTTAATATCTAGGATTCTTCCACTTTCTTCGTAATGTGGTCTCACGATGATCTAAGGCTACATTTGAGCGCAAGCAGAGCCTGATTCATGAATGGGGAGAGGAGGGTGTGTGTGGGGAGGGGGGGGGGGGGTTTGGGTGGTTCGGAGAGGAAGCGGGGAAAGAGGGTGGTCACCCACAACAGTGTATATTGTGAGTGTGAGAGAGAGTGAGTATAAAGTAAAATAGGCAAAATGCGAAGGGCTGCGTAACCGACGTTATGCACTAGATGCTGGTAGACATATTGCAAGTCTCAATTTTGACGTTTGCCATTGATACGTCCTCTCTGGCTAATAAAAATATGTGGCACGATTAAGAGGTTCCGACCAATGAAATAACACAGATTTGAATTTAAACAACGATTAAATTTATAGCGTCAAAATTGTGTAAGTGCAATTTCGTATATTTATTATTATTTTTTTATTCCATCGTAACCGCGTCAAAGCGGCGTCATGTCCTATCTGCGAACCGATTCACAACTCTTTTGGTCCGCAGACACACCATCAACCAGTCTGTCGAGAAGGAATGACGAAAATATCGGTCTACTTTGCAATGTGCCAAAGTACAATTTCATTTCAAGTTTTATTTACCAGGCAATATGACTGCTGTCTCGCAAGACCTGTCAGAACTTTGGTACTGCTCCAAATGGCTGGAATTGTCGAAACCGGCAGATTTTTTTTATCGAAGCGGAAATTATGTGGTCCGATCTGGCCAACATATTACCCAACAGTGGTTTGCACACTTCTTGTTTCTCGAAACTCGTAAGTCGAATTCTTGACGATAAACAAATACGTATGTTTCGAGTTCGACGGCTTTCTGAAAACACAAACCCTTAAACTTTGTGTATCGAATTAGATTCTGGTCAAAGGCTGTCTGTCACTGAGGAAAGATCTTCAAGAAAGTGGATTTTTTATTTGCTACAAAAATTCACGACAAGTATGTGTGTGGTAATCCGAACATTTTTGCAAGAAAACGAAAGTTCTTCTCTCGCTGACATTTATAGGGGGGAGGGGGCCTTAAGACGGTAGTGTTCCAGGACATCGCTGTTCCACATACTTCGGAAACGAAGCCGAAAAGAATGTAACACGAGTCTTTTCGTCTGCCGGTCTATTTCTTTTTCGCAACCAGCTTTTTTTTCTTCCTCCTATATAACCACGCAATAGGCAGCATGACGTGAACAGGCAACTGATGAAGTGGAATTCCTAAGGCTTCCTTTGGGCACAAATTCCGATGAAAATGCTTGGGAAATGAAAATCAGACTCGTATTTCTGACATCTCCAAAGGAATCTGCAAGTTTGCGAAGAACGAATGTTCCAGGCCAGCAACCGGTCTCGTATATGTGCAACTTAATACATGTACAAATCAAATAATCAAATGGCAGCTAATAACCCATTGTGTGAGCATTGGATACCATGCTGTGTCGGACTTAGGGGGCGTACACGGATTAATTAAATGGAAACATGTGCTTGATTAGGGCTATCCATCGAGTGAGACACCAGGTGTGAATGTATAGCCATTTCTGTTGTGGTTTTAAAAATTTAAAAATTATTTAATTTGACCAAAAGACAGCTAATGATCACATGTGGTGTGCGTGAAACCGGTACTGTCTACCCCTGGTATTTAAATATAAATGTAAATTTTCCACAGGATATGAGGATGTGGATAATTTTTGATTTTATAAAATTTATGTCAGTTGCCGTGTGTCTACATTAATTAATTCTCACTAAATAGTATCTTATATAATTTATTGCCGACTCTGTTTGTCCATTATCGTCCGGTGCTGACCCTGGCACAACTTTTAATTGATGTTAATACATGTTCTTGATATTAAAAAAACACCTTTTTAAAAACACATTTTGTGCCACTGCTCTATTCTACTGGTAAAAGTAGTGAAACGGAGTATTTCCAATAGACTGAAATCAATTTTTCATAGCTATTAAAATAAATTGGTTGAACTCAAATATATGCTGCCAAATTTAGTCCCGATAAAAATAATAAAACGGAAAATTTCCCAGAGTCTGACTACGTTCCTATCTATCAAATACACGATTCCACAACCTCTGATTTGTGTGCATATAATATTTAAGTGATTGACAGATTACACACAACACCACTTAATTTATAATAGTAACTGTACATGTATTCGGTAATGAATGCTCACCATAATAAATAATAAACATGTTGATTGATCCAATCGGTCTAAATTGATTCCATTTATCTATGGTAACCCGAAACTCTGATTGCTATTTATTAATACAAGTTTATTATGCGTGTGACTGTGACACCAGGAAGTTCAACAGTCCAAATGCATCTGACTCCGATGTCGTGTGTGATGTCGCGCAAAGCTAACCCAGCGGCAATTGCTTTGACTTCTTCCGTGCGTCGCTTTAATTTCTCCTGAGACGACTTTTCATCCGGAAACAATCTGTCTTTCGCTAGGTTAGCGGTTATCTTGCCTGGTTTGCAACAATATATGTAATAGATACATGACATTTGCCAACATCCAATGAAAGTGTTTTTATAAACGTTTTTGTTATTGTCAAGCAGCTAACTCAAGTTTTCACTTTTCGACAACTAACAAGGGACTAGGAATGCATGCAAGGTAGAAACGAAGCAGACTTCCTTTAGGCGAGGGAATAAAATATCGAATGTGAAGGTGTATTCGTAATATTTCACTTTTCAAGATTTTAAACAGAATTGTCTGCACTGCGCATGTCAGAAGCAAATCAATTCCGAATTTAGTTCCCAGTCTCGATTCAAACTCACATTCCTGATAAACCCCCTCCCCTGCATATTCGCGCGATTAAATAATAACAGTCAAACGTTCCCAAACATTTAATTTGACTTCCATCTTTTTATAAATTCCTAAGAAAATAAGTAGAAACACAATTTAGATAGTTTAGCAGCAAGATCAGAAAGGTACAGGAATAAAACGACGAAAGAAATGATCTATGTAAGAATCTAAATGACCGACCACGCACTTTTTTAAAATTCACTGTAGTGTATCTCACTACCGGAATTTCTGCACCCCTCTTGGTGCTTAGGCACTATGTGAGGTTTCACCAGTACCCCGGGAATCGAACCCGGAACCGCCGAGTCAGTCGCTAAATCAACTGGTCTACGACGAGTCGTACACCTACAGATATACGGATCTGTATATTCCTAAAAAAAAGATTGAAAAAAATTCTGAATTTCTGTCGAGTTTCTGCGGATTTATTTTTTACAAAAAGGGTGCCCTGCTTTGCCTGGGTTTACATATACCGGCTATTTTACGTTTATACGATAAACGCAAACGTTAAACGTAAAATAACAGTTAGTTTAACTACATTTTGCGCAATGTCAAATCAGTCATTACCAAAAATAAATAATATGTGGTTAATATAATTAAGATAACGTTTGTAATTTGGAAAAGCTTTAATGTGTAATAGACAACATTTATTTCTGTCTTATGCTTGATGACTAGGTCGTTTCGGTTTTTGGCGCCGACATGAATTTAGGGAAAGCACTGGTGGTGGTCAGATGAGCACCCAGATAGGTTACCCTGGATCAGGACCGTTTATGTTTGTCGCTATATCCTGCTGACCTTCTGTAGCGTTATTGGGGGTTTGTACTTTTCAGAGCTGGATGGGAAGAGCGGCTATTTGGATGGATGATTGCGTTGTGGCCGCAATAACCCAGGTTCGAATCCTGGTCACGGCATTGCTTAAGTGTCACTATTACGGCATGAGGATTATTTTTATTTCAACGTTTTATTTTTTTAACAATATAATAGGAAGTATAATAGTGTTAATTTTTGTCACATGTTTAGTTATTTTATTTGAATATTTAATTCGCTTTGTGCTCAAATGAATTTGTCCTAAAGTGAAAGATCGAATACCATCCCGAATAAATTGAAAATATATATATATACACGGGTTCAATGGATATTTTTTATAGCTTTAATGTAATTTGAGCAACTATTACTTATTGCATTACATAATAAGCTCAAACATTTGTAAGAAAAATGAAATGGAATGAATGAAAAGGAATTTCATTTCATGATAGGCCGTTTTGATTTCGTTGCTTCTTGATTGATTATTGTACGAAGCACACGAAACGTGCATCAAATGGGCATATCCTCAATGGACCGTTCCTCTTGTTTATGGAATCCTCAGATGAAAGACTTGAAATAACCACTTTAACGAGACCATCTCGCGTAAGAGTGTCGTCATCACGTCGGAAAATACTTTCGTAAACTGGCTCATGTTTTACAAAAATATTTCAAAGTTGTGAGCGCCTTCAGTCTGTTGATCAGTTCGCTGCATTGCCGTCGGCTGATTGGAACCTTCGAGAGGACACAACCCAAAAAGAAAAACCACATTTGTTTTAATCGATAGCCTAATCGAAGTTTGCTGATTGCGGTTTGGCGGTGGGTCGACTGCATTATTTGGTTTCCCCGGCGCAAATATTTCGGTCCGTTGAACCCGATCATATTCAAGAATGTAAAGGTGGCGGCGTTCGTGTTGCCTGGCCTTGTCCGTCTCAACACCCGTATCGTCTTTCTACCACGTACATGTAGGATACAATATACAATATGTTGTTCGCGCTGTACACTTTTGGTTCGATCACCTCGCTCCGTTCACTGCAGTTATTTATTGCGCCAACAAATAGATATCGCTTTCAGGCTCGATGGTGGGGGGAAGAAGTTTTTGCAAAATTTATCAACACCTTGATGGAAAGCGCTCGGCGCAGAAATTACACTCGCCTTATTAACGCGCGGTTAACCTTTTGCGCCGAGATTTTATGTGCACGGTCGCTGTCTGTTTCTTTGGGTAATAACACGATCACAAGACGATAGTTTCTTCCATAGACTATGTATATAAATAGTCGATGGATTCCGCATTGAAGGAAATATAATGTAGACTACGAGCGTACGTGTATTTTTGTTTTTGTTTTATCGCTTTTGCTTGTAAAACGAAACATGGTGAAATATAATTTTATCTGCGTCATGAGTCATTTCGAGATACAAAAAATAATGAAAAATATACATTGACATTTGATTTGTTCCACTTTAAACAGTTATTAATATACGAACGTAACCTTTTATGATATACATGTACTCGGTACATGGAATGAATACGCACAAGATCTTTCATAAATTGAATTTTCCTAGTGGAAATAGAACAGAAAATTAGATATTTTTTGACATCAAGGCTATAAATAAAACTTCTGAAGTGAATTAGCCTAAGGATTCTGTACATTCAGCGTTGATGGTGCTTGAAACGTGCAAGCATCTCTAATCTTATTGCATGGCTTAATGACATGACATATAAAGGTGTGTTCTGCCTTTTCTTTTTTAGCCTTTCGCAATTTTTTCTATTGGCATTTTGATTACACCTTCTTATTCGTGTGTTGGCATTGCCAGTTCACTCAGTTCCAGGTGTGAGAAGTTTCGTTTTGCGCTCAAATATTCATGGCGGTCTGCATTATGTATTCACGGTCAATTCATTTAAAATTTTACAAATTTAAACCGTGTTGCAACTTGCGATTTTCCTTTATTGTTTTGGAGAATTTGGAGGCAAAAAAAACAGTTAACCTTTAATTCGCAAGGCTATTATAATAATAAAATCATTTCTATTTTATTGACTATCTCTAGAGATATATTATATTTATCTTTTGATTGTACGAGTTGTGTGGTTGTTATCTCTCCATTTTCTTTTGCGGAATTCGAAATTATTATCGCAATAAAATATTAATGATGCCGAATCGATTTATTAATAATATCGTCTTTATCACGATTCGTATGCGCTCCAGGTTGGGTAGTGTCCGATCCCATTACATTTGCATATTACTATAAATCACTCTTTATCCGATGCTACGGCATTATTGTCACAATAAATTGATTAATAGAGAAGCTCGCTATTAGGAGCTCGAACAAAGCAGTTAGACCATAAGTTTTTAATTGTATCGTTAGGACACAACTGATCATTTGCGATAGATGTTTCGCCTACGATAGAAGTATTTTAGTGCACCGACCTTATGGCAGAGACGTGGACACGGCGATGAAGTCTTACGGAGTATTACCAGTTTTTTCCTACATTCCTCTGTGATTAGATTTCTTTGGCTTAGACGAAGCTATAAACGCATTGTGGCGAAGTTGTGGAGAGAGATACTGTTGAATTTACAGCTCGGCTTAAGTATACAGTGTTCAGTGTGTGTATGCGCATGTATACAGTAATACAGGCACATAGACTTTACATGCAGAGTCTATTCATTCAGCGCGATGGGTTTAACCAAAAGGTCTTTTTTTTAAAGACGGCAACCACTTTTTTCTTTTTCTTTTTGAGTACTGCTTCATTTGGAACGACAAACAAATAAGTTGCAGTTGGTTTTTGGTGAATACGAGACTGGTCCGTTTCGTTTACCTTCGCAAGTGGTTTTACCGATTTTACTTGTTGACAAATATTATCGTACAGTACTTGATGCTCGTTCTCGGTATCCTGTAATGTGATTCCGTCGTGCTACCGAATTGTGTATGTGTGGGTGGGGAACAATGAATGCCTGTTGCATTCGATATGGTCATACTGATTCGTGGTAATTGGTATCAGGAACGGTTGTCTATAAGAATATAAAGATTGCAACTCTTGCGTGTGCGCGCCAAGGTCTACAAATGAAGCGGTGAATCTTATAGTGGTGCAAGTTTCCTCGAATTGAGAGAGACAATATGTTTTATTAGATGCGGGTTCCGTGTGCCAGTCCAACTAAGTATTTTTGAAGTGACCTTTACGTCACATTTTCAACACATGCCAAAATTGCATAAAAATGTTTTGCCAAGAACTAATTTAAAAAAATAGAGTTACACCACTTGTGCACACAAATATTGGGGGGAAAAACACAAAATACTCTTTTTTCCCAACTTTCTAAATATATTTTCAAGACAATTAAAATTAGCTACATGCATTTGTTCTTCTGAATATTTTCTATTAGGATGCCAGCAGTCAGGCTAATAAAGATGCCAGGCATATTTTTTTAAAATATTGTTTAACTGTATATGATGTTAATGTATAGTCAACATCACTCTCTCTGCCAAGCTTAAGCAAATATAATATAACTGGGGTGCTTTTTCGGTAGATTTCTTTCATGGACGGCCGCCCCTCGGTTCAACAACGCACCAAACCAAAATAATTCCAGTCATCGTCAAGCCTCCTTTTATTATATTTACACTTGTGAGGCTGATTTACATATGAACTATTTGCATGTGAACCTTGGACTATGCGTTGTCTCGGGCTTGAAACAACGCCATTTCCGAGCGGTTCACCAGTCAAAGAGATGCAAGACTAGATTACATTTCGGTGAGTGTTTCGTTGTTGAGGGCGTCCAAGATGACCTCATCACCTATCATAAGTCATTGGTTTGATCATGTCATTGTCATGGTCGTATGCAAATTATGATCAGCGTCTTGTTCGATTTTGGTAAGTTTGTTTTGCCATTCTATTTTTACGTCTCTTTGGGTTGAGATTCCTGTATCGCCACACTCTGAAATCGGCGAAGCTTTAATCGCGAGAGAAGTTTGACGCTGAAGTTCACGCATGTGGTTAGATACGCTCGTCGAGGGTGGCTATAGATGCGCTGCGAGTTTGACGACGACGGTGGACCATGTCTGTGGAAACACGGAAGTCTACCGTGACGACACAGTCAGACATGACATCGTCGGGAGATGTCCTTACAAAATCATGCGGGAAAATTCATAATCATGCGTGTACAAGAATCTTATCGATTGTTGGTTGATTAATTAACAAATTGAGAATTTGTGAACCAGTGCAATTTCCGATTTCTAATTAATTGAATGTACGACTCGTCGTAGCCCAGTCGGTATTGTTACTGGCAGTGGCTCGGCGGTCCCGGGTTCGATTCCCGGCGCG
>JAQGBY010003329.1:0-19615 GCA_034698785.1 Mycogona germanica
GGTATACAGTAATACTGACATATCCTTGTTTACGTTGGTTTCATATTTCAACAGAAATTTGTGTTTTAGCTGCGTTTCATTTCCCCTTCATGGCTTTGTCAACACCAATACCATAGTTTTGAAATAATAATCGCCACATAAAGTGATTTTGCACAGAAGAGAAAATATTCATTTTAATGTTCCTTTTTAGCATACCTTTGTATAATGCGTATTTCATTTCAAACCATTATTTTCGCGGAAACATTCGTATATTGTAAGTGTTTCAGAATGAATCGTTATAATAGGTTTTCATCGTTCGCCAGATCTATTGTCCTCTAGCTCCTCGTAGATTGTACACATACTCTGTACTTAGACAAACTCGAAACTGTCAATGACGTTTTGTAAATATTTATATCTTTGTGGTTCGGCCCTCTTTGTATGACCGTTAAAATACAAAGAATTATATTTCGAAATGAATGAATTATAAAGACATATCGTGTTCTTGAATGTAAAACACACGAGAATACCAATCGATTGTCTCTGGATGACTGGTTACGTTTGTCTATTATTTGCGTAGTACAGATTTAATTTATAAATATTTCACTTTATTTATTTGCTGTTATTTGAGCAGTCCCATTTAAATTCATAAATATAATTTCCCCTTCTTTATACATTATATAAAGAATAGCGTTGGTTTACATATGCAATCTAAATATATCAATAATTTATCTTTGACTATTATACGTTTCCATAGCTAGAAGCATTTAAATATATGTAGGCTCCAGGTCCACTTTGTTGTTTCAGTTTAGCGTATTGATTCTGAGAAAAAATATGTTTAACCTGATCCGTCATTGCCCCGAAAATAATTTATGTTCACTCTCTTTTTTCGACACGCTCAAATCTTGCGGAAGAAAGTGATGCTAAATCGATTGCAACATATTTCCAAACTTATAAAATGACATATGCTATAATCCTCAGTGATGTTGTTGACGAATGGCGGAAATGGAAAAGTGAATTATATATGATTGGTTCTTACAGAAATTACAGATTTATTATTGATACATTTCATTTCATCTCAAATTCACATTTATCAATAATCGGACTTAAGCATGGACTTTAGAATTTGGTCAATCTATCACATCAATGCAAATGTAGGATTTTATTTATCAACATCACTACAGCTATGTAAATTGAGGAGCATTCAGATTCGAAACCACTAAAATTGTTAGTAACAATTAAGGAATATGAATCGAGTGATGGTTACTACAGGCAGCGCCTTAAAATAACCACACTAGAAAAATATGTAAAAAATCGACGATGCATGTTTAAGCATAAGTGTACGAACACGGGACAGAGCCGTAGAAAATCGATGACAAGCTGGCGAGGTTCCATAAATAAAAATAATAAACTACATTTTGTGAAACGTACATTGAAAGACATCACCCTTTTCCTTATTTATTCATGGAGCCTCACCAGCTCGTCGTCGATTGTCCACGTCTCTGTCCCGTGTTTCTACAGTTCCGCTTAAAATTGTTGCAGTTATCTCTGAATAATTTATTGTCTTATTAAAGTGTTTGTCAAAAAGCCCTAGAACAAGAAGAGGTAAATTTCACTTTATAAGGGAAAATGAAAAAGCAGTCATCTATTTGCAATGGAATTAAAACAAATACGAAACACATGATATTAATAAATTTGGTTTCAAATTTTATTATTTCGATGAAGATGTTTTAGAACTGATTTGCCTGACGCGCTGCCTAGAGATTGTAGTACCTCATGTCAGAAAGGTCATAAATTTTGTCATTCGGACTCTGGAATTGGCAATTGCTTCCGGCAAAGAGAAAACCAGGGTCTGTATATGCAAAAGGTAAAATGATTGCGAGAAGATGATGTTGTTGCTGCAATTGGGGAGCTGCATAATAATCACTGTCATGGTTACGCCAATGTATGAAGATTACGAAGGCCACTGGGCACTGAGTTTTTGCGCATGCCCACAACTTAGAAATCGACTAAAGAAATATAAATATTTGATTTATAGTCGATGTCGCATTATCCTTGTGATGAGCAACAATACAAGAACAGATCATCTAACTATCCTATCCAATATGAGCTATTTATCAACTTTTAAGACAAGTGTTGCATTGATACATTAAAATAACATTTATAAGATTTGAATATTGATATTTAAAATACAATCATTGTTTCTCTTAAAAACATTTCTCTTAATAATTAAGTGTATCCCAAAAAGTTAACTTATGTACACCCGAACGAATCTGTTGATTTTCAGAGGAGACAATAATAACGTACAAGAAGTATCGAGTGGTCGAGAGGTAGCGTTTTTTTCCTCAAAAACCCGTGATCGCGTTTTCAATTCCGGCTGAGACCATCGGAATTTTTCGGGTGAGATAAATTCCTTCACACGCCGTCTTTCAGAATAGAAGCAAAATCATGACTCGTACCTGTACGATATCGGGACGTTAAAGATCCCGTTCCTAAGCTGCCTAGGTTAGGCAAAATTTCCAGGTCGCCTACCCGGGGGTTTTATGATGTTCAATCACCGGTGAACCTTCTTAACAAACATATATATAAAAAATAACAACATATAGTGTCAATACGAATACGACACATACGGTAGGAAATCTCATATCGTGTCTTAAATTTTTCCCATATTGGTTCGCTTCCGGGCAATCTCACATCACTGCTCAGAAACGTATTGTAGGCACGTGTTGCATTGAGCACTTGAAGGAGGCCCGTTTGCAATAACGAGTTTCCAGTTGGCTTCATTGTGGAATAGCTATACGGCCGATAACAAATGCATGCTCGCATCTATCTCGGTCTAAAGTAGCCAGTAACGGATGAGAATTGGTCAATCGTAGCTCAATTTCTCTTCTATGCCAGGCTAAGATGGAAGAACTAGTGCGTTCAAATTGATGCAACTCAAATACCGACGATTTTTTATTTCAGATTGCAAATAGCTACTTCGATCAATAGAGATATATAAAAATATGTCTGCATGTACACAAACATAGAGTAAACCTACCTAAACCAACATTCACAGAATCGCAGTATGTATGTTGTTTACATTATGGATTTTACAGAGCGTATCTGAAGCCCAGCATTTAGTTAATTTAAATTTCGTCGATTAAAAAAACATATTTGAACAATATGTTTTCATTAATTTCGCATCGGAGCCGAAATGCCAAATGACACCTTAACATATTATGTCCCACCATATGCGATATTATTTGTGAACTTTTCAATAGGTCAATAACGTTTTAATGAAACGTGTTCACAAAAATGAAATAAAACGTGTGGAAAAATGTCGTTCGAAGAGAACCATCCGTAGCATTGTATTGTCCGAATTTTCTTTCACAAGAAAAGTCAGTAAATTGAAATACTATTATTTTTCAAACTTCACTACTCATTTTTCTTGTATGTGTGTCTTGCTCTTCAGCGTTACTGCCTCAACTTGCCTATTCCTGATTTGAGAACAAGTGCTTGCATTGTAAAAACGTGGAATCCTTTGACTGAAATCTGTCTCTTCTGGAAGATCGAGTGGCGATTCGGGCAGCTAGAGTTGAAAATGTCCTCTTTAGACGCGCTTCTGGTTCTACTCTAAGAAACTAAGGCAAAAAAATTGCTTTAATTTCGTTGGTCGCACACAATCACAACACCTTTATGTATTCGTTTTTAGAAAAACATAACACGTCCACTGAAATTCTAATGTTTAAAAAAATGTTGATTGTTGAACTAATAGTTGTAGAACTATGCCTATTAATTTAATAGAGTACCAATTATTTATTTGCAAGAAATCAATTATCCAAATAATCACAAACAATCCAGTACAATCCAAATTTGAATAGAGAACACGTCGACTTTGATGTCATATTTTCGATATCGTAGATATCATCGCAAGAATCTGGTTGTGGTATGAAGGATGAACTAGGCTCGACTCCTGCTTAAGGCAAGACTTCCCGTTTATTCAATCCCGGGTAACTAATGAATATGTGCCACTCATAGTGCGGAAATATACAATGTTAACAACAATTGAAATAATTAATAAGAGAAATATAATATAATAAGATATATTGTTACTTACCAAGTAAACGGAATGGTAACTGCAAATAAGTTATTTAATTTGCAAGGGCAGTTTTGTCGATTTCTACATGCACGATGCATCGTGGCAACTTTTAATTTTCATTGGCAGTTTTTGTCGATTTCTACACTACCCGATACATAGTGAAAAGCTGCATCCCGAACACTGGCAAATTGGAAGGCATCTTTGTTTTGTGTGGTTGCCTCACACGGGGCAGTATTTAATTTGCATGGGCCGTTATTGTCATTTCTACATGCGAGATGCATCGTTCCAACATCTAATTTGTAAGGGATTTCTACATTACCCGATGCATAGTAAAATGCTGCATCCCCGAACACTGGCAAATTGGAAGGCATCCTTGTTTTGTGTGGTTGCCTAACACGGGGCAGCATTTGAAGTGAAAACTTGGCAAAATCAATAGGAAAAGTTATTGCAAGCAGAAACTAAATTAGAAGAGGAAATTTGATTTTCAGTTAGTTAACCTGGATTGAGGAGAGTACAAAAATCGGCGTTCTGTTGGACATTCCAGACACATGGAGTGAGAGGGGCCCAATACCTTTGTTCGCGAGTGCAAAGCCATCTTTTCCCCTTGTGCATGTAGGGTGCTTGACTTTATATTACCGAGAACAGAAACCATTATGCACCGAGACGTCAAATACTCGCAGCTTTTTTATTTGGGTTTTTTCCCTCTCTTCTTCACCATCACCCCCACTCCCTTTTTCTCCATCCTTCTTACTGCACTCCATGTCCCACTGTTTGCGAATCACTCGCTTTCTTATCAAAGTTGCCCATTTGTCTTTCAAGTCGAACGCCGGCCCTGGCTAGTGGAACAGTTGCGAAATGAAATTCGGCGTTTGTTTTACGTCGGCTCTCTCTCTCTCTCTCTCTCTCTCTCGCTTTCTATCCGCCAGTTCGACCAAATCTACTGCGCATGCGCGCTGTACAGTGGCAGATAAGTCCGATTTGAGTAATTGTCTTTCCACTCGAAGCTGCTGAAGTGGTCGCAGAGAGCCGGGTAGATCGAAATGGAAGTTTAGCGTTTAATGGGCCCTGCATCCTCCCCATCAAGGGGCAGCAGACACTATCCGATCTCTTCGCTCTTCACCGTCTTAAAAGAGAAGAGCCCACTGTCAGATGTAATTCGAAGAATTGGGATTCTTTTGACATAATAAAAGTAAAATTTCGTCAAACATTACTTTATGAGCAGTAGTTAAATGTGTATGTTATCCCGATGTGCATGTGAACGTGTGAAAATGATTATTACAAAGAAATGAAATAAAAATGTGAGGATGGTGAAGATGAGAAAATAAAATAACTAAAATATATAAAAACTGTAAAGAATTTTCAAAGAAGTATCCGCGACCAAGACGAAATAAACACATCAACTGATGGACTGTTTTCACTAATTTAATTCGTAGTTTCAAATCATCTATTATTACAGGTACTCGCAAAAAATCTCATATAATTTCGGTACTTTGTATACAGTTGTATACAGTTACACCGCAAATCAAGAGTCAATCACTGTTGGCAACTGTATATACAAAGTATCGGAATTTTATGTGATGTAATTATAGATGATGTGAAACTTTTAGTGAATACAATCCATCATATGCTGTGTTTATTGCTCGAGATAAGCACAGCAGAGATAAACAAAGTTTTTATAGGAGCCTATAAAAACTTTGACAATTATAAAATAATTAATTGACCTAGTTAGCGTTGTTCGACTCTTTGCACGAACATCCAATTTCATTTTCAATCCCAAAAGTTCTGGTTAAATGGTGTCCTAAATAGTGCTGCAGAATTGCTGGGTCACAAATAAACTACAAAATACAAATAAAATAAAATAATAATATGTTTTATTTTAACCAAGAAGCTAAAACCACATAAGTTCTAGCTACTGTGCCGGTTTAATTACGTTCAAGTTTAATGGCCGTTTTTTTCTATGCTAAATGTTCCGTGGAGTTTTCCAAGAAATTCCAATTTGTCAAGTAACACAACTGCAAAATTAGCCAAGATACATCAAAGTCTGCGAGAAAAAAAACCGTTCTCGATTTCAGTTGCTGTCCGAAAAAAAGTGCTGCAATATGTGTAACTGTCGTAATTTCTTGGCAAATTGTTTGGCCAAGAGCAGCTTGTGGTTGCTTGAGTAAACAAGATACGACAAAACTTGTTAGTTTCGCAGAGGCTCCAGTTTCATCATCTCAGACCCAGTCGAGCCCAGTTCAGTCCAAGTTTGCTCTAGGTCTTTATTGCTTCCAAATTATTAAATTAATCGAATGTAATTAGGTGCCACGTTGCTGGGAATATCATGGATTACCCGCAATATGACTGTAATGCATTATTTGACGAATAACATAAAATAAAAAAAACACGGGTCAGAGTCGTTTCCTTTATGTTTAAACATTTCATCGTCGACTTTTCACATCATTTTCGTGTATTGGTTGTTTTAAGGTGCTGCCTGTAATATCCATCTCTCGATTCGTATACCCTATTTTTATTTGACGAATAGTTTATTGATTGTGTTTGTCTTTTGCCAATTGTATCGCTAATAAAATGTATGCAATTACAATATCAATTATTTATATTTTTTAAAATAGATGATATGCAAGAAACATCACAAACAAAAGTGTATTTATTTTATCGAATAAAAATACTCGAATAAAATATACCAGAGGAAATAAGTGAGGCCAAAAAATCCCAAAATATAAAAAACCATGAAAAAGATTTGTGCAGCTGATGTTGTTGGGATATAATAAATTTTGCGGTAAATTCTATGCGCGCGATAGTGTTTTTTCTCCTTCGCTTCTAATGCATGGTAAAGAGTGGCGATAAATTGTATCCGTAAAACTGAAAGCTCTGCTAGCTGGACGCCATTTATTTTCTGAAATCTTTGTTTATGTGCTTCTTCTGGCTGGCTGATGATGGTTTTCCAAAAAACTTTAAAGGTCAACGCAATGGTATTATGAACAGATACCAAAGTTAGATGACGTTAAATATTCAGAACATCTTCAGCGATTTACAGCCGCAACATTTCAATAATGTAAAGCTAATAAAACATATTCGATTGTTTTGTTTGTAAATAGATTGTCAGAATTTGTTGTACAATATAGCTTAAATCAATCAAGCTGAACACTTGATACGACTTGTTTTCTTTTGAATTGCCAATACGTGTAAAACTGAGTACGTATATGTGAAATAAAACATTTTTTACACGTAATTATATGGTACGATGTGTTGAAGGCGACACTTTTACGGCACTTTAATGCTTTGGTTTATCAATAACGACTTATAGCTCCACATTGGCTCGAATATAAATAATTGCAAAAGTTTTATCTGGAAACCGTTTGAGCTCGTCGTTTGATTCCATTATCACAGTTCTCTTTTTCACTTGGCATCGTCAGATGAAAACTTGAGCAAGCGCATGCGAATAGGTTCGATTGCTGAATGTGACAAATGGTTGTGAATTCCCCGTGGGCGCCTGCACAAATTGTATTTTGAGAGACCCCCTTCTTGTATCGGTCGGACGTGATATACGATCTTTGAAGAAATTCCGATTGAGTCTGTCTTTTGTTTTTTTTTACAGCGCCGTTCAAATTCAGCGGCGTCTGGAACACTAACCGGAACATTCACTGTTTCCTTTTCCAGAGAATCACTTTGGCTAAATGCCAATCTAATACCTATCATTTATGTACCTGACATTTAAAGACGATTTTGTAAACATCATTCTACTTTCAAATATCATTTCAGTCCATTTACATTGATCCAAGTCTCTCCAGGGCTGATTAGCGAAATTACGTCACGTACGTTGAGGTTTTCTCAACAGGTTGTAGCGATTCTCCCTCCCTCCGCTAGATGGCGCTAGTGAACATTCCTACCACAAATCCAGTGATTATACCAAATTTAGGTTTAAGGTCTCAAGAACAGGAATTATTGCAGGAAATAGTTTATCAGAAATTATGTCGCAAATCCGTCATTCATAACCCTTGATCTCTACTTGCAAGAATATGCGTTCCTCCATTGATAGTTGTGTAAATCTCGTGTAATTTTTGTAACTTTTTGGAAACGACAATAAGACATGAATCGAATGATGTCTGCTACAGGCAGCGCCTCGAAATAACCACACACGAAAAATATGTAAAAAGTCGACAATGACAATAATTACGTGTTTGTGTTTAAGCATAATCAGCCGGCCGTGAAAAATCGACGAGGATCTGGCGAGGATCCATAAATAAAAATAACAAACTGCATTTTGTGAAACGTACATTGGAATTACATATAATTAATTTTTATTTTAACGAAGGAAAATGGTGATGTATTTCAATGTACGATTCCCAAAATGCAGTTTATTATTTTTATTTATGGAGCCTCATCGATTTTCCACGGTTCTGCTCCGTGTTTGTTCACTCATGCTTTCTGGAAATGGTTTGTTGACTGTTTAGCACTTAACGACAGCATCGCCACCAGAAAACAGTAGAAGATTACATTTTTTTATAAATTGCGAGACTTTGATCCAATTTCGTATCAGTTGGTATGAGATAGAGATGGATTCGCAGTGTGGCCCGTTTGGTGAGAGAGACCTTCGAAGGCCAGCCGGTTGCTGTGGGTTTTCCATCCATCCATCCATCCATTTCTCATTGTCCGTTTTCTCTAGTTGCCCAGGGAGACTCGAGGCGAGATATATAGAGGCCCGCATCCGTGTTGACAGCTCAACCATGCTAGCGTTTGTTTTTATGATCCCTCGGTGACTCTTGCTTTAGAAAAGGCCAAGCGATTATTGCCACCTTTTCGTGCGGATGCAACAAATAACCGAAACAACCTCTGGTAAAAATGCATTTTTTTCCGGCTAGCTCTTTGCGGAATGAAGGCGAACGTGCACAATAGACAACAATCTACCGTCTTTCTCGGTTCATCATCTTCAGTCAAAGCGGGCGATAAACTTTGCGAGTATTTAACCATATGAATTTAATTTGAAACTGAGTGATTCAGAAATAATACTTTCTTTCATTTGATCTTCAGAGATTACGGGTCGGAATTTGTGATTGAATGTGGCTATCGTAGATTAACATTAGGTTCCTTATTCGAATCATCGATTGGCTTGAATTAAAGTAACTAAAAGCCAATCGATCTCTCGATGTAAGTTCAAAACTTATTCGGAGAGAACATTTTGGGCTGAAATATTAAAAATGTGTATTGCCGACCAGGAATATATAATGTATCGATGATAATTACATATTTGAAATACATTTATTGGTGGTATTCAGTTGGAGGTGCTGGTTTGTGTTCCCCTGCGGATGAGTACTAAATGAATGAAAAATTAATTAATTTCAAGGCGATCACCAATCACTAATCAGCATTCGGCCAGGCATCACATTGTAGTATCCTGAGTGCGAGTTCAGATTACACTAAAACCAATTAATTAAACAGTATTTTTGATTTGTAACGCCGATTGAAATGTTGGTCTAACGGAACAAAAAAAATAATAGCTTATGGCCAGTCTTTTGGAGGTCCGATTAGTGAGTCATGCCGAGAGAGTAGTCCAGACGATGCGCCGAGCGGACGTTGTTTTGAACACTTTTGCCAGATACGACGAAGGATACAGAACTGTATAATCCGGTAATTTTCGAAAATGTTTCCGCCCGACCTCATCCGCACTACTCAGCAACCATATGACCCACTGACCGCACAGTCCAAGAACCCCATCGAGTGAACGTTAATTATAGTTTGTAATTAATTTCCGACAAAAACGAGATTTAAACCCAGAATTTCAGACCGCAATCTGACTTTCTGGACTTCTGGGCTTAATTTCAAAACAAATTACACCCCGATGTAGTTTCGAACTCAGCAACTGGGCAGTGTTCGGAAAGCTGAATAATGATCGACGCCTAAAATCATAAAGGTGATTCTGAATTATCCAAACCGTTTCTATAGATTAGCCACAGATTAGTCAAATTTCAGCCCACCATCCGCGACTGACGGAACGACAAAGACGGTGCATATTTATTTACACATATATTGGCTGATATGATATACTATCATCGGTCGAGCTGCGATACTTTTCTCTTTTCGCGGTGACAGAATTATCGAACTGCACTCTGGCTTAATAAATGATGCAAGTGTCAGCGGTATAATATCGATGCACTGTCGCTTCTGTGAGTATAGAAGCGATGCCCGACCGCTTCAATGGGCTGTTTAATTTAGGGAATATGCAATCAATAGCAACTTACTCTTTTAATATCCAAGTGGCGACGCACACTGTTCGAGTCCTCAATATCGACTTTATTAAAGTTGGTCACAGCAGGACTCTCTTAACGGATCCCCGGGGCGAGTGCCTCACTTGATGGTGACCGAGCCTTTAAATTGAGCCAGTTCTTTGTAGCATTTTGCGTTTTCATATTCAGTCACTCCATCAATATCATGCCGACTTAATGAAATTAAAAACATATATATAAAATATTAGTACAATGAGCCCTGAATTTTATTAATTTATGGAACGAGCGTTACTATTGGGGCCGAAATTGTTACCATTATTGGGGTAACAATTAATAACATTTTAATTCGCCACTAGGAGCGCTTAGAACATTTAAAATAGGTTGTTATTCGATCATTCGCTTACAACTGCAACTACCGCAATTCTCTGAAACGTCATCATAGGACATTATGTACTACAATGCACCGTGACCATAATTGCAATATTATATAGCTAAACCAATATTATTTTGAGGGCTCTTTCAGTGTAAGATAATCATATTATTTTGTTTCAAATGATCCTGGGATTAATCTTTAGCATAATTGTTTCTTAGTATATAAAACATGGAATTGATTGTGATGGATCGTATTCCTTGAAGTGATTTCCAATGCACCGAAACACCCAATTTCAAATGGTCTGTTAACCAATAAAGGTAATATCATATGACAGGTGCAAGTATAGCAAACAATAAGAGAATAAATACGGAGCTAAACCGTAAAAAGTCGACGACGAGTTGGCGAGGATTCATGATTTAACATATCTCATTTAAAGCATTTCATTGTCGACTTTTACACATTTTTCGTCTATGATTATTTTAAGGCGCTGCCTGTAATAGCCTTCACTCGATTCTGATGCCTTATTGCTTTTAGCAAACAATGTGAGTTTAAATAAGCAAAGGGGCTCGACAGGACATGCAAATAAGGTGATTTCATTTCTCCCGTTAATTCTTTGTAGTTATAAATTGGTTACGGTAATGTTATTGGAATATATTCTTGGCACGGATCTGTTTCCTGCTTCCAATCGACCACATGTAAAACGCCTCCGCAGAGTTTATTTAATTTCGTAGGCAACCTATAACTATAAATGGCCATTATATTACTATCGTGGCGAGAGCAAAATTATTTTTTCTGTCTACATCCGCCAGTGAATGTGCCTGGTCTCTTTTCCTGCGTCGATTCTGACTTGTCTAGACGAAATCATGCTCTAAAGTGCCGAACCATGATTGATATTCCATAGCGACAGTACACTATGAATTGTCTTTTGCAGGCATGTGTAATTTATTGTCTACTTTCTACAAAACCAGAAGCTTTACGTTTACAGAACGAATACTTTACAAAGATTTATTGCCGTTTGTTATTGTCATTTTTTCATCCACGGGAAGAAAAACAATCATTAATATATAGATTTTTTTACGTCCGCCAGGATAAAAAATATTAAATGATTTTCCAACGACGTCAGCTTTGTTGTTTATAATGTTTTCCTTTTTCAGCTTATAAATAAAAAACTCGATATGACACCACAAGATAAAATGAAAAGAATAATTCCAATAAATATATTTCGAAATAGATACTCGTACATTTATCGCTAAGGTAAAAAATTCGTTAACAATTTCTTTCTCACTTATCAAGTTTTTATTTGTAAAGTAAAATAGAAATTTTTCCCCTGTTCTATTCTCTCGTATCTGTAGAACAGAGTCTGGGGTTAGAAATAATGCATGGATATTGGAAACCCCGCTCGTTGTCGACAGCGTTCCACTTCTTGATTGGTTTCGATTGATGAAAAACCACGAATCGAAAGTTGTGTGTGGGACAATTCAATCTCAAAAACCACATTCGCTTCGTCCGCTCAAATCGTTTGTCATTCTCCGTCCTCGGTTTAAATGCAGATCGGGTTCATTAGTAAGGTTAAGAGCGAAACGTTCGGTATTTACTTTAAATGGATTGCTCGGATTGGCGGCGCCCATAATTATTCAGTTCAATTGATGCGTGCTCAATGTTGGTGGCTGGAAACGCCCGATCCCCGTTTCATCTAATTAGGCAGAAAATTCAATTGAGCCCAGCCATTATTCCGTGCATGCAGAATTGTGAATTCAGTGAGCAGAAGCCCTCGCCTCACCTTAATTCAGCCGATGTACATCGTCCTGAGACCCGCCTCTAAATCGAAAATTGTCCGTACACTGGTTTAATTAAATAATACGATACGACAATTCGTATACGTCATAATTATAATTTTTGAAAGAAAAGTTTTTGTTCACAAAAAGACATTGTGAAAATGTGTAAAAATAAAGGATACCTTGTGTCATCATGAAATGTGATTTTCTTTAGCAACTTGCTTATTCGATTCAGTCATGTTAAAGAACATTATTATTGTATTGTTTTGAGTCAGACATTTGCATCGGACACTCGGTTCATAATCCACAATGTAATCCACAATATTCTCTGTTGATGTTGCAACTAATACGAATGGCGTACACGGTTTTAGAAACAGGAAGTATTGGGACTTCACAAAATTGCAATGAAATTGCAATAAACGAGTCACGACAATTGATGCTTTCAAGCAGTAATTATGGTAAAATAAAATATTCATAATAAATTTATAATGAAATAAGGGTTGTCTCCGGGACAGCACCGGACGAAAAAAGACGACCAGAGTCGGAGAGAAACTCTCAAATAAAATAATAGAAAACACTCTATTATTCGATAAGGATAACTAACTGAATAATTATGGTATTTTTATGACTTGATGTATTGCAAACGATGGTCTTAATCGCTTTGCGATTGGGTTTACGCTCACGAAATCCCAATCCGTGCCCCATTCGTGTGTTAAATACGAATTCCATGTCCGTCTGTTAAAGGGGATCTTAGGAGGATAGATGCGGTCGTACGCTCTATTCCCTGTCTAGTCGGCGATACGCCAAGAGTTTTCGGCATTTAAGCGACGGCCATTGTCTTTATTTGGCCAGTTCTCGCGTTCACGGCCCATTGAATCGCGTGATGATCTTTGTGCCTTTGGCGTCAACCAATGCAGATTGGCTCTTTCGACTGCGTCAGCTCCTGATAATGTGGAAATATTTTGCTCACGGAGCATAAACAAAACCAACGTCCCCCTACCCGAAATTTCCACTTCCTTCATTTCCATTTTAATCAAATCACACGCAAATCCTCACCATTTACTTTCTACATGATTCGCCAATGCAAATTGCATTAATTCATCAGGCGTTCTCAACTTCAAAGAAATGCATAATATAAAAGTAATTCTATATATATATATATACGAGCGGATTAATCCACGATCCCATTTCTAATTTAGTTTATGAACGAGGAACGCCTCATTTGGAGTTCGGTTTGCATTAGATTTTACCTGGAAGCAATATCTAGTTTTACGATTTAAAAAGTCATGTTTGCTGTTTTGGCCATCATCGAAATCTCATGCACTCTGCGCAACTGAATACTCTGCATTTGAATGGTACTTTGCTTTCTGTTTGTTTTAGTAGGTATACACGCAGGCATTTCATTAATTATTTTTAATATCGTTCCACGAAACCAACATTATATATTTCAGCAAATATTTACAGGGATACTTGTTTCAGTAGGACATTTGGAATCACATAACGTACAAGCATGTTCAGTATAATAAATATGTGTCCCATGGACATATATTCGGATCTATTGCTCGACTTTAATATTTTGGAAACAAATTGTTAATAAACTGGGTAGTGTAACGCGCATTATTATTTATTGAATTTAAAGATGCAATTTTCGTGGAATTTTGCGGCGAAAGTACCTCTTTTATTACGTCTACTAAAGTCTGTGTGTTTCAAGTGTTCTTGGAAAAATGCATGCCGTTGATCCATAATATCTTGCAGCTCGCAATTTCGCACGGATAATTGCTTTTGCCAAATTTCTGCTTCCAACCAATTAATGATTCTGTGCCATTTAACGAAAGGCAAGCACAAGCGCTCAGTACAGAGTAGAACCTCTCGATAATGTTTTCTTTTCTAGCATCGGGAAGCATTGAGAAATTCATTTCAGGGGGTACAAAAAAAAAGAAACAAGCATGCTGGGAAGCGCCATGTTCTCGTCACGCTCTATTAAACAATAAAAGGCAAAAATTCGAAAGTCTGGTATACGTTCTTTCGGCACTAGATTATTAATGTCGATGACGTTTTAACATCATTATTCACATTTGACAAGCGCCTGTCGAAAGATGCTCGAAATCTATATCACGGTACTACTGGAAATGATATACGAGCGCTAATAAAGTCGCAATAACCGCGTATAACCCCCGCGACAATATGATAACAGGAGGCCTGCAGTGCGTTTTTTAAAAATTCTCTCCATGAAGCACCTGGGGAGTGCTGGTGCCTGAGCAACGTAGCTTCACTACTTACCTGAAGAATTTATTTACATATTGAAAAATTTACAATATAGATCAAAACACTCTGGCCAATCAAGAGATACATAACAAACAAATCCGGACATTATACAATGGTAATAGTGTACACAGCGCAATGGGGTTCGACTACAATGATGTACGGAGCAGGCAAGGGGCATATGTAAAGTAATCGCAAATGTGGGCAATTTGATTCATTGGGCTGGCTTCAGAACAGAACATTGAAAACACAGAACAGGTGGGACGGAGTGGTGCCACTTTATGTAGCAGAGCACAAATTGAGACACATGGAGCAAACACCGAGGTAGTGACAGATGCGACTATGAAGCAATGAAAATATGCAGCTACAGGCACACAAATCAAAGGTATCTGCAGATGAATGTAAAGGGATGTCAGGTCTTAAGGATTAAAGGTTTGAATAAGGTGGGAGGCATTGAAGTGGATGGTATTTGAAGGTGACTTAACCGTCGTGATGTCTCCATGACTAGAATTTGTTGTTACAGGCCGAGATCCAGCTGTGAGCCGAGCTCCAACAATAATAAATTTAATATAAATAATTTTAAATAAATTCTAAATAAATAATAAGCAGTTTCCCATGAGTATGCATTTCTTTAATTGTTTAGCTGGTAGCGTGATGTAGAGATTGGCATTTAGAAAATACATGTGTTGGCATTGTTTGATCATTGATGTTTTTAGAAGAGCAGTGGAGGGGTGTGGCAGAGCGAAGGTTCGAAAGTGACTTTACCCCTATGAGATTCACCTCTTGTGGTGCTCTGGAATGAATTGTGCATAAGTGATTTTATCAGCAGCGCAGTTGCATCGAGACTCCAAATTACAATTGTTGCTGCTAGAGAGCGTGCACGTTGCTCATGCCAACGAGACGACTGAATTCTACTACCCAGACATGTGTCATGGGACACTGTAAATCAAAATCCGCATGTATTCTAGAAATTATTTGGCAAATTAGTTTGTTAATTTTGTTCAACCATGGCTGAAGAATTGTTATAGAGAAATTAACATTTTATAAGTCAGTCATGGAAGGCAGCTTAAAGCTAATATGATTTACGTGTATTGCCTTGAGTGCTCCTTCTAAAGTCATTAAAACACTTAGTAACGGTCTACTCTAAAAAAAAAAATGTTCGTACTGGAGTTTGTAGTTTTCAATTACAGTATGCTTCATCAATGACAAGTGTAGAAGGATTTGTCTCTCGATTGAGTACTAGATGGCGCTCCATTTCATATGTGGTATCAAGTTTCACATTCAACGTATAATCTGAACTGTCTCAGATATGGGCGCATCAATCAATTAGCTGGCATTTTTTTTCTCAAAGATTACCAAAATGCATATTTACAAGTGTTACTTTAAAGTGGTCTATCCTCAATTACTATGATTCTAATTTCGCGCACAAAAACTGTATCAAACATGCTTGCGTCAAATTGAATCTGCACAACCTGTATTTCGATTAAATTGCTCTATCTTCACTAGTGTTTAGTGATGTAGCATATATAGTTGTCAGAGATAGAAGAGGAGGAGGGGGGCAAGCTTGACTAGCCGCTATCGGATATTAGGCAACGGAGATCATGTTTCTGGCGAACCAACTACCATTCTGTTGAAAGTTTGTGAGGCTACGATAGAATATACGAATCATTAATTTTTTTTTCAGAATTGCATATTATTAGCTCTTGAACGCAACATGTCACCCTAGACGATCTGCTCGCGTGTTCCATCCACGCCCATCCACTATTGACTTCGAGAGCGCCGAGTTCTGCATAAATGACTCCACTGATGCTCAGACTACTTCACTACACCTTAAATAAATAGATACAATTTTTACGACCCGTCGTAGCGCAATTGGTTTAGCGACTAACTGTGGTTCGGCGGTCACGGGTTCGATTCCCGGCGCGGGCTTTCGATTATTCGATCCCGGGGTACTGGTGAAAATGTGCCAATCACATAGTGCCTAAGCACCGAGAGGGGTATAGAAACTCCTGTTGTGTAATACACTATAGTGAATTTTAAAAAAAGGAAATTTCTGTAGCATTTAATATATAATAACTCAAATAAAACCAACAAATTCACTATAGTCAACTGCACTACATCATTTTCTGTACCCTACTTGTTGCTTAGGCATTATGTGAGGGACACATTTTCACCAGTACCCCAGGATCAAAAATATTCGACAGCCCACGCCAGGAATGAAATCCGGGACCGCCACGACACAGTCAGTCGCAAAACCGACTGGGCTACGACAAGTCGTACAATTTACCCGAACGCTATCTAATGACCTTTGTTAAAAAAGTAATTTCTTCGCCATTTTCTTTTGGACAAGGAACCTAAAATAAAAATTGACTCCTGAGCCAATATGTGTGTTCAGTTTATCCTGATTTTATCCATCTGGTGGCCACTTAGAAATGCAACAAGAAAGAACTTTCTTTAGTTTGCATCGTTTAACCCTTTAACCGTGTAATTGATTTTCAAGAACCCAAATCCTGCAATTTAAAAAAATTGATACTTCAAAACGTGAACAGTTACAAAATAAACGTAAAAACCGTATTTTTTTAAATTATTTTAAAAATCTCACAACGTACCAGTTTTGAGCAAGCTGGCAAAAAGTGTGGATCGGCAAACCGTATAAACTCGGGCTTTCTGTTTAAAAAGGGAGTACCATGAATTTGGGGAATTTTCATAGAATATTTTGCGCAATCATCATACTTCTGAAGAGATATTGCATCAACAAGATGTATAGGAGACAATCTATTTGATGTCATATTCTTAAGATATGTGATTTTTGTACGAATGGGTAGTTGTTTGTTTAGCTTTACAAATGGACAATCTATTTAACCTAAATGTACTTTATTCGTAGTGGGTTGCTGTGGTAATGCTAAATGTACTACTATAATGTTCAAATGCGTAAGAGCATAGCATGAAGTCAAATGAGCTTAGAGGTGATCGGCAATTTTGATGCGACTGGCGGTATTTAATACCGTTTGAGGATCGTGTGCTCGCTCCTACGTTGTCAGGTAATTATGTTTTCCGGAAACCACATTATCTGTTTTGTGTAGCACTTTTTTCTTGTCAGTATTCAAATAGACCCTGATTATATCCATTTGATGCTATCCTCGTGATCTGAAAATAGTTGTGCGGCTGTAATTGAATTAGCATTGCTCAAATATTTTGAATGTCGAATGATATGAACCACATGCGAATGAAAGATCCCATTAGTTGTAGGATAAAATGTCTCTAGAATAGTTTTCATTTTTTTAATGAAAGCACAGACACTGTAATAGACCGTGAACTCATTGTTATTTCAATATCGATTACAGTTTTTAAGTTGTAATTATTTGACGACATTGCTGTAACGAAAAAACGAAAATATTGAATTTTATTTTAAAGAATAATTGAATATTTGTTGTTAACTGTCCTTTACGATTGTAAAAATGATCACTAAAATATCGAAAAACTAAAATACTAAGCATAATACAACACAAGGCCTAGAAAACTACAAGCTACAATAGACTATTCATGGTAATACTAATCGGTGTGCCCAACCGAAATTAGCAGCAACAGGATATCTTATGAATCAGGTATATTCTATGCCGCGTTATCGATAAATTTATTCCGCAAGAGTTATTCTTAAATTTCCTCGCCTTTGATTGTACACATGCCTATTTCAAACGAATCAAGCGTATTTTCTTTTTCATTTGTTGAAAAGAAAAGTGCATGCGGCAAAGAGCAACGCAATTCGTCCAATCAGTTTTATTACACTTATTGACTTCGGAAATTGCGAAACCCCATCACGGGTCAAAAGGCAATAATATCGACAGCCAATCCAACAGAGACGAGATCGCAGAACCATGACTAGACGTACAAAACTGCGGGCGTAGTTTTTGGAGATGGCAGATCCAGTGACGTGAACTAATGAAGTTACTTTTCCCTCGGGGGGAAAACCGGATATAAGATTTGACCAAAATCTTGGGGCTCAATTATATTCCGGTGGGCCTCACCAATATACAGCTCACATTTCTTGGAAAGATTAATGGCAATGACATGCGCTTTGGCGCTTGTACGTCATGATATTGGCTCGGGATAATCAATATTGTTGATTTCTTTTTTTCTTCGTCCGAAGATTGGCACTTTTTTTTAGATGCACCACTTAATTTTTGTAAAAATTATTCTGAAAATCACTGACGGTGATTTCCCCTATAAGTTATTTATTACGTGTCATATTTGGAATTTTAATATGGGCACGTTTAACAGTAATAGTAAAAGTAAAATTTAATACATTATGTTAGATATGAATTCCATTATTTTAGGTATTTAATTAGTTAATTTTAACTGATGATGGAAATATTTCACATATATAGATTTGTGAGTAGGAAAATAAAAAATTTGAAAATACAGATCTGTATAACAATAGAATTTGGAAAAAGAACGTCTGGGTTATATTCAATAAAAATGGGGGTGTGCCCGGGACAGACAGGACAACAAAGACGAACGAGAATTGGCGATAACTCTTCTAATATTAAAATAGTAAACTATTATTTAAAATGAAAAAATTAAACTAGAAACTCTTATCTGTAGCGTCAGTTCCCACGGACTTCTAGTTTAATTTTTTCATTTTAAATTATAGTTTACTATTTTAATATTAGAAAAGCTATCGTCAACTCTCGTTCGTCTTTATCGTCCGGTCTGTCCCGGGCATAACCACAATTTTTATTGAATGTAACCCAAACGTTCTTCTTCCTATTCTATTGTTAAAACTGCCCTTGCAAATTAAATGCTGCTCCGTGTTAGGAAATCACACAAAACAAAGATGCCTTCCAATTTGCCAGTGTTCGGGGATGCAGCTTTTCACAATGCATCGGGGTAGTGTAGAAATCGACAAAAACTGCCATTGCAAATT
>JAQGBY010003330.1:0-19608 GCA_034698785.1 Mycogona germanica
TTTTGAGACTTTTTTCGCTCTCATTTTTGAGAGATTTCAATTTTGAGACTTGAAATTGTCTTAAATTATAGGGAAACAAGATATATTAATACCACAAATTGTCTTAAAAATGAGAGATTTTTAATTTGAGACATTTTATTTTTCTTTCCACATATCAAAAGACAATAAATGTCTTAAAAATGAGACATGTTTACAAATCAGGCCACGGAGAGTAGAAGACAATAAGTCGATAATGACAATTATCGACTTATTGTAATTTGTAATTGTAATTATGAGTAACATCTTTTTCTTGACGACTCTTGCGTCAGGTAGATTGCGTAAATTGGAACACAACGCTTTTTCCACAGCAACGCCACTCGTGTTGCTTTGTAGATAGGTTGTCGCCAGCCATCATGAAGTGGCGTTCGAGTCCGAATTCCCCGACGATGGTTGTCTGCAAAGCGGCGTGTCCTCGCATTGAATGACGGCTACAGTGTGTACGATCGTGACACGATGTTGGCGACTAGGTGACTCTTTCTCCCCCAATCCCCATTACACCACCACCACCACCACCACCCCCCATCTCACTCTCTCTCTGTCCAGGTTTTCGTATTCATACGGCGGTTGTAAAACGCGATTCATTTATGAGGCGTATCGGAACGGATCACCAGATCGAAGTCAGAAAACGGCTGGTGCATTATGGAGACGAAAAAAGAAAATCGATCATTCCTACCGATACCGCTTCTGTCCATTGCGCGAATTTCGTTATACGGGGGGGGGGACTGATTTCATTTCGTCAGGTACTGTGTAGCAGGTGCGACTCGTCGTTGCCCAGTCGGTATTGCGACTGACCGTGGCTCGGCGATCCCGGGTTCGATTCCCGGCGCGGGCTCTCGATTAGTCGATCCCGGGAGTGCTGGTGAAAATGTGACCCTCATACAGAGCCGAAGCACTAAGAGGGGTACAGAAACTCTTAGTGCTATTCACTACAGTGATTGATAATACTAATAATAATAAAGACTGTCTTCACTGGTGGCAAAAATACTGCTCAAGTTGGTTGTCCAACGAACCACAACGAGCAGTATTTTTGTGATATGAATTAGGTATAAGTTCGCCAAACCCCATTTTCGCGTAACTGGTGGTAAACTATCGATAAAATTAGCCGATCATTCATAATGGAATCCAGTCTGGGGAAACGCCACCAAAGGTTACACCTGACATCTGTGTGGAGATGAGGAGGAACAAAGTTGCGACGAGCAGTGATCGAAATCAAATATCGAATATCACCCGATGTTTCCCGAGTCCAAACGTGGTGCTCGGGGGAGACCCAAGTCTGCTGCTGGCAGCCAGGCGCCCGGCGGGTCCACCCCTCCCTCCACCCCCACACCCGCGCCCACCCCCGCCACGGGATCCTTTGGGCGCGGCGCGGGTCTCGTGACAACCCCGCGAAAGAAACCCCGTGCCGAGACGACATCAACATATATCGTTGATCGATGTTTTCCCTGGCGGGGGCTCAATGTTATTGCCCGTTCTAAAATAATATCCACGGTGGCATTCTCTGCAAGGCAAACGCCAGAACGCGTCCTCACCACCCCCCCCCCCCCCACCCCATGTGTGACCTGCTGCCGCCGCTGAAGAAGTAGACACATTTGTTTGTATTAGAGGCTTGTCGCGCCGCGGCGCGCAACTCCATCTGTCGGCTAGGTCGAAGCGAGCCCAAAGAAGAGAGTAACGATTTTGAATCATTTTGTTTATCGTGGGTAATCCTGAGGCGCGTCCACAGTCGTCGACGAGCCAACCAAAACGTTATTTTGACAGTGTTGTGTCCACCGAACTGTCGCCTGTACGCCTGACCTGTCACTAAATGAGATCGATGCATTCTAGACCATGCATCTCATTGGATCATGTTTGGTATTGCGTAGATGACGTCATCCTCCCCAGTGACAAAGACAAATTTAAAAAGAAAACCATTAAACCGTTATTTAAAAAAATATGTTTCCAATCCTTTTGTCCTCATGAAATGAATGTCGATAATGGATTGGACAGACCAGTATAAAATATAGCGCATATCTAGGTGGCGCCACGAGGAAACATCCTCTAGAGATGGAATTTTCTCCCAACATTGGAAACAGTAGAGCTGCTCTCACTGTGATGTGCTCAACTGTGAATGCTTCATTGAGCAACAAGGAATCAGCCAGCAATTTTGCCAACACGATGAAAACAAAAATTGTGTGCGATTCCCGGGCATTGCAACATTTATTTAAACACGACCACAAGTTCGTCCGCATAATGCAAGTCAAACATTGTCAATACTTGAAAACGTCACCTTTGACAATCAAGATAAAACAAATGATCTATTTGGTTACCGCCTCAAGTTCTGGTAAAATTGTCGCATACGATTTCACTGAAGACGAGACGAGAAATCATACGACTTTGTCTATATCTGACAAGGCACCAAGCACTTAAGAAAATAGATCCCCAAATATTACAGAAGCACCACGTAGGGTACATACAACCACGGGGAACACTTTACTTAATGAAAAAAAATCTTCACGGTAAGCTAATTTTCTTTAAATGTTTTGAACGACGGCATATAAATTTGCGAGCCCACAAAAAGTTCACAGAGCGACTTCTTGAGATCGTAATGGTCGCAGACCCACACAAGTTATGAGAGAGCTCTGAAACGGTCGCTGAAATTATTCTATCCATTCCCTCATCCATCTCTGTGTCTCACAAATTTGATTATAATTTGGCCTTTGCTGCAGAGTTACCGATTCAACAGCTCATGCAAATCTCCATTTTCGCAATCCATGACAACTTTACGATTGGACTTTCCCGATGGAACAGTCTCCATGGAACTGTACCATCAAATAAACACTTCATAAATGTGAGACAAGTGGCCGAAAGGATTCCATAGAAAATATATTTTAAAAAAATACGTTATAGAGAACAATTGAAATAGGAAGATAATTTGAGCATTCTTTGTTTTGGGCACTGGCCTCAGGCGGCAAATGTAATATACAGTTTTGTAGTCTGACATTTGGTCAGCGCTTCATGCTTTTCCCTGCACTATGGTGAGCTCGAGTGAGCTGCAGTTTCCGAACATAACTCACATCAAGATTAAGTAGCAAATTTATGGTAATTTTGCAACGAACGAATTGCCATGCATTCGAATTATGGAGCCAGATTCCTCATAGGATCTGATAGTGAGCATTCAGAACTTCCCGAAAATATCTTTCCTTTTTTTGTGGCAGCGAGCGTTAATAAGAAACGACAGTACTCGACCCCGAGTAGAAAAATTTGAAAATAAATTTCGTTTCACAAATTACAAAAAACTGAACTTAAAAATCCGATTATCGGTGGATTCTCCTCACGAATCCAGTGAGTGCCGCACTGCATAACAAAGCAAGTACCATTACAGTTAGCACAAATAATTCGTGATTCCTGTATTCGGAAAAAAAAATCGAATTACACATTTTAGAAAAGAAAAATGAAAGTAGAACTTTTTGTTTTTTGGCTGAAAGGTCACAAGAGGCGATTGTAAAATTATAAACACCATTAGTCATGTGTTGATAGCGATGCATGCTCCATCAGAGAATTTCCTAGAAACTTGTTCTCTGTGAGTTGACTGTTTTATGCAAATCGTGCGACACTGAATAATGACGTTTTTGCCGAGGATGTACATGATGTTATTGCCATATACATTGCCATGTACCATCGGGTTAGCAGTCGGTTGGCATTTAAATACTTCTGAGATAGGTTAGGTTAGATGTACGGCGCACTCCAGGGAAAACTTCGAGTTTGTCTCTGAAACGTCCGTGTAAAACCAGAAACCAGGAGAATGGTGCTCACCTTAGAGCCATTGTCATCAATTATTTGTAATTGTCGAAAGTTGGTTGTACGACGCGGGTTCACTTTTAGGAAATAGTACAAGGAAACAGTACATTTGAGCTAGCTACTAGCTATTTTACAGTTGCTGAGCAACGAGCTAACGGGGTGACGGTCCCGGGTTCGATTCCCGGTGTGGGCTCTCGGTTATTCGATTACGTGATAGCCGGCATAAGATGACATTTGAACCATTCGATGTATATGGTACAGCTACGTCACAGATGCGCTCTGGATTTATTATGTAGCTAATCAGCAAAGGTAACCAAGGTGAAAACCACGCCTAGATATTGTAATAATATATCACAATACGGTCTCGTTTTTTAAATACGGTACCGCAAATCCACGTTGGAAAAATGCACGTAGACGTCAATTCATTTGCGTCGACACCCTTGTTTACGTAAAATGTCTGACGTGCGTGAGCCATCGCAGTAGCACCTACGTCACGACGGTGACGACTCACACCGCCCGCGTCGTCCGTAAATGCCACCGAGGTGCCACGATCATTTATAAATGCTGCCTACGCGTCCTATGAAAAACATGGGCCGCCATTCCACGCTTAAAGGGCGGGTTTCTCACCCCCCTCCCTCCCTCCTGTAGCAAGTGGCGCCGTGTAGGAGGACATTTGGGGTTTCAATTGTTGGCCCGAATGGTGTTCCGATGTGGTCAAGTCTCAAAGCCATTCGATAACGGAACACAAACACGACATTGATTTTTCGATTGTGATCACTTGCATCGGTACAGTAGTTTGCGCTTTGCACCCATCATCTGAATCCTGAGAGATTAAAAATAAATAAGAAACGACATTTGAAAAATGAATACGGAAGTCTAGTGTAACCACTCAAGAGATGGAAGGTATCAGTTTCACCTGGAAATATTTGGAGGAGCGAATAGGGAATGTCACGAAAGAAAAAGTACCGCTGTACAGAGTTGCAACTCGAGTGGATGGTAATCTTTTGCGCTTTTAAGCAGTGCATGGTTACCATTGGAATCGACCCCACATTAATTGGACTTTCCTATAAATAACTAGAACTCGGTATACAGGTAGTTTAGTGCATGCAGTTTTGCAGTAGAGTGCAAGAACCGAGACCGAAACAGCTGGTAACCGAAGACGATCCGATCCATTCTAAGAATACACACGAATAATAAAATATAAATGATATTTGTGGCCATATGTATTTTCGTCGTTGCCGAGATACTCGAACAGCAACTCATTCAATTTACCGGTCCAGTGCCCCTTGGCTCAGTGATGCAACTGACAGTGTGCGAACTCGACAACCACCAAAAAATATGTTGATCACAAATACGAATATTAATCCGGGTTTTTTATTAATAAGAAATTCATTAAATATAATCTTGCCATCTGAATTAATTTAATTTAAATTAAATAAATATCAAAAAGTTAAAAAATATAGACTTCCACAGAAAACGGTGTTCCTTTGATTTCATCAACAAGCAAGCAACTCAAGAAATTATTATCTAAAGTTATCCCTTAAAGCGCATCCACTTTGTGTCATAGTTTTACCATTAAATGTCTTATTTATACACAGAAAAAAAATAGGAGCCGTTGGTAATGTTAATTAAATTGCTGAGAATTGCAGGACTACAATTATAACTCTGCATCGTTTACGCAAATTCAATAGGGAGAAAAATATATTTAGAAGATCGACTCTAGATGATCGACACACGAGCAAAACTGTTAGACGCGGTGTTCACTACAAAATATACTTCTGTATTTTATGAGACAGTCTGTAAAAAGACAGCTAAAGTAACATTGTCGTAGTTCTCTCGATTTTCAGTGTTTGCTTAGCAAGAAGCGACCGTCGACGTCAGTGTGTGTGTGTGTGTGTGTGGACCAAAAGATGACGTTGGCAGCGCTGATGGAGCATTTGCAAATGGAAACACGTCAGACGTGTCTCATATTCGTCACGTTCTCTATTATTGACGGAACGGTATTGGTTGATGGGATTGGGGGGATGTGGTATGGTGCGGTGGTGGTGGTGGTGGACGATTATATTCGGCAGATAGTGAAGGTGGGTGGGGGGACGAGCATTGATGTGTGGGTGGAGAAAATGGGCGGGACCAAGATGGTGGCGTGGGAGGATGTGGTAGACATTGCTCGCATTCTGACGATCGGTGTGACGGGCTCACTGAGAAAATGCAGGCTTCCCATTTACGAATTACTGAATTAGTAGCTTGATGGAACAAGCGATGTTACAGTAGAAATTGTCGAACGAGCACTTGCACCGTCAGACTGACGCGTTGGCAGTGGTGCCATCGATATTGCGGTGGCAGGTCAGTGAACCACGTCCATCATCAGAACTAGTGCTACAGAGATATACTTTTATAGTATTCGCGTAAACAACATGCGTGCCCTACTATAGTTTTTCTTCTCAATATATACACGTATATGCTGCAATTAAGTCTTCAATCTTATTATTTTTATTTTTTTTAATTGTTCAATCCTGATCAGAACCCGCAAGAACGACATAACGACTCAACTCTCGTTTTCTCACTTGAATAAACTCAAAAAAGAAAACTATCTTATTAATGTATCCAATTTGTCTAAATACACAAAGACGCACAAAATATTTTTGTCTATCCAGTAACTCCAGAGCTCATTTCTGTTGGCCCATATTCGATTTATACACTGTAATAAATCTTTACTTTAGAAACTAGTATCATAAAAATTTATTTATAATCGCATCCCCTCTACTCGAACCATTTCTCATAAAATTTTCACATCGTGCAGTGTCACGCAATTCGCCCCTGTCCCCCAAATATCACATCTAGGTTTAGGGGGGTAGGGCTTTGTAGATATCTCCACGGTTAATTAGTAAGTTTGCGTTGCAATGGAGATGGCGCGCATGCGCGTTGCTCTTTCCTTTTTACACAATCGAACGTGAGACAGACTACGAAAGAAAAGAGCGTGTTCACCGTACACGCCCACACCTAACCAAAAAGATAAACAATGGCGACGTAGAAGTTAGAACCCGTGTGTCGCCGGATCTTCTTAGACATCACTGCAAATCGAAACAACTTAAAATTTGTCTCAAAGATTGGTTGTTTGATTTCCTAATTAGAAATTGTGCATTCAGTTTTATCAATTTGTTAACATGGTGGTTCTTCTATCGTATACATTTAGGTGATGTCTTAGCCATCAAAAAATTTAATTTTTGATTGAAACGCTTAAGCAATTTAACAATTTATTATTAGATAAAAACTGACAATTTTCCTTCAATAAGAGCGCACACCACTGTGCCGATGTTTGCAAAGCAATTGAATTATCGATACTGTGTTTCTGCCCGCACAAATTTCATCGAAAATCGACAACCTCAACAACTTCACCAGTCGTATTTGCGGGCGGACAGTTGACGGGTTGCGATGCTCGACTTCGGTTTACTCTTGAAATAAAACCCATCTAAAGCCTACTCGATACCATATAAGGCTGCAACCCTCCCCACAATGGATGTCGCTGCTAGATTTCCCCTCAACCTCCTCAGACCCAAACCGAACAGGAATTTCTGAATGTTTTATTTAGATTTCGCGTTCGTGAATTTTACATTGCGTGCGATCGGCATCGTCACCACTTTTCTAACACCTTCAGCTCAAATCGATTCTTCAGAGCCAGAAAACCGCGGTGAAACATTGCGTGGCATTTACAGGTGAGAAGTGGAACTGTTGTTTTTCTTCCAAGAGTGCGCGTTATCTCGTTTTTTTGGGGACTTCAGGAAAATATTGGTAGGGGATAGTAAAAGGCAACACACTTTTGCGACATCAAAAGTAGAGAGAGAGAGAGCGCACTCTCAGTAAGTCACTTGTTCACAATGTCTTTTGTCTGTCGAGGTCTCGGGGAGTGTTTTCAACGGGAGAGAAACCATCTTCACTTCCTTATCCGACCCTCTCCGTCGCCAACGTCACCCCGCACCAATTCCTTTTTCGTCTTGAGTTCTCCTAGCGACCGCCAATTCACCGCAACCGTGTCAACGATTCTCGACTACTCGAATCTCCAACGATTGTGTGGCCACCAACTGCAAAAGTTTGGATGAACGTTTTGCGCAGGACAGTTCGATAAGGTTTTACGAGAGCGCAGCTGAAATTGGATAGTTGTGGTGATTCGAAACAAGAGTCACCCAATAATGTAGAGGGTCGGGGCCCAGTTAAACACACATCAAACTATCATGTGCAATATATTTGCATGATTTAGCCGGTAGCGGTTTTGGTGGAGTTTGGAATACAGATTTGAGGTACATTTCTGGTTGTAGCAGTATCTGAACTCCGTGGACTATGGGATTTGGGGTGATCAACAAAAGAAAGTCTACAGAAAAAAGATTAACAATGTGGATGAACTGAGAGAGCAAATTCAGAAGGCGTGGAATGAGTTCGACCAGCGGACAATTGGTGCAACAATTAATTCACCCCCGCCATAGGCCCCTCTCTTGGGGGCTGCTTCCGGGTAAAATTTGTAATTTGTAATTAGAAAGTGGCGCACCCGACTGAATTCACGCTTGTGTTAATGATGGCGGCGGTCATTTTGAACATCTTTTGAAATGGCCATCATTTTGGTAAAAATCACTTTGCTAAAAATAATAAAAGGGGAACATAGTTTCAGGCTCATCATGAATAATATCCTAGTTACCCTGTAAGCATGCTTCAAGTTGCTTGAGAGATTTAAACTGTGCTGCAGATTGGGTCATTTTGTCCTTTGAGATCGAGTCCATCGCGAGCGGTAAAAATGACGTGCTCAAATCATATTAAAAGTGGAACGTACCCTTTCAAGACCAATTGAAAATCTTGAGCACAATTGAGATGGGAGAATTGTCATTCGAGAGCACCTAGCCAATTCTGTTCAATGTCTAAACGCGCTTTGCTAAGCATATGCTAGGAATAAGTATGCTTGGCCAGTGTAACTAGGGTATTAAGGTATGACAGCACAGTGGCAAGAAAGTCCTGAAAGATTATCTTTTTGCTCGACGAAGAGGAGCAACAGACTAAAAGAAAGCCATTTACTTTGGCACCGAATTTCGAAGGTCATGCTTGTCGATTAGTCAGCCAATTCCAGACAGTAATTTCCAATTCTGAAATGGGAATGAAAATATATGCCAACGCGACAGCAGCGCCATATAGTGATAGTTAAGAGCGTTATGCAAAATTAACCTGATCTGACAACCGCAAATGGACAGCTTTGAATAGTTTGCGTCACCTAAATAATTTTTCGACGTGGATGTCACTACACAGAAAACGAGAACTGCAGAAATTGTGTAACATTCTAAATCACATTAAAAAACTGTGATGTCATCTAAACATTGATAAAGTAATTAAGCTACATCTTAGCCAACATCACTCAAATGATGAAGTTGGTTACAGCAGCTTCACCAAACGAAGTTCTTGAAAATGTGGCAATAACGTAACATCGATTACGACGTACCACTTCAGTCTGTCATCACGATAAGCAAAAAAAATACAAACATAACAATGTTTTCCCACATAGAACAAGATCGCAGCGCAGCCTGCACTCACCCCCACATAGCTGAGACATAAATAGGACCAAAACCGAACGACTTCATTGTCAACGAGTGCGACAAAATGGCGCCGGCTATTTTCGAAGGAGGAAAAACAATATCGTCGTTGCTCGGCATTTCGTAAGAGCCTCATAGGTCGACCCAATGTGGTTTCGCACGACTGACGGTAGAGCACAAAGATGGCATCTCAGGGCGGCTGCCAACAGACTCTCAGAAATCACCATTTCTCGCGCACGAAGGTGACAGGAGCACCACCCCCGCGAACCGAGACGCCAACTAGATTATGTGACTCACTCAACTGTTTTTGCCAAAAGATGCCTGCATGTAGTTCTCTTGGAACTCGAACGTGTTAAGAACAATTCATTTGCGCTGAGAAGAAATGCACTATCATGAAGATAAACTCGATCAACCGGAGAGTGCACAATTGCGCACACATTGCAGTCTGAGCGGCGCTGCACCACTGTTTTTTTCTCATATGTGTTTATTGGAATCCGTAAGTCAATCAGAATTAGAATAATCATAATTAGAACAATCACTGGAAGACAATGTTTTAAAGCTCCATCCATCAATGTGCATCAAGCTTCAACGCGATCATGTTGCATCAGAATCCATGATCAGAATCGCAACGGACAATCGATTTCAAGTTTTTTTATCGGTTTTTAAATAAAGATTTGAAGACAAACTAGAGATTTGCATAATGCCAACATTTCCTGATTGTACGACTATCGGTACTTATAGCAACAGAAACGAAAAACCCTTTAAGTGTCTCACACGGTTCCCAAACTTTAGTCGTCTACCTCCTGACGGGCGACCAAAGTTTGGACGAATGTTGAAGGTCTGATTACAGATGCCCAATTGAAGACGATTTAAAAAAAATGACCGTTAGCGTCTCCCCCATCTCATGAAACCTTTAGTCCAAATTTGATCTGCAAATTTTAATTTTTGATTTGATTTATATTTCTGACGTCTCAGAACAATTTGTGTGCCACGATTAGAGACGACCTGAGGCGCTCTCACAAGGCTGAAAAATTTCTGGAAAGTAGCTTCTGTTCCTCCAGACTTTCCCTGATAACGTCTGCTCACCGTCACTATTAGCGCTCACCTCAATTGCCAACTTCAGCTTGATTTATCTGAGGGCACCCACTGTAATTGATGCCTTTATATAACACTCGATACGAGTTCAGGAATCACCGCACCTTCTAGACGTTGTCTGTACGACTTCTAGGAAGAGCAACGAAATAAATCCGAAAAAACCGGAAGTGCTCGACTAGATGTCTGCTGCAGGAATCGGGAGAGAGGGAGGCGGAGGCGGAGGGAGCGGATCATACACAAGCAGATCTAGAAGAAAGATGAGGGGAAGACCCCGGCGCCACTAAAAAGATATTCCGTTTCTGAAAATATCTCCTTAACATCTCCGAGCAAAAGAGAAATATGGTGAAGATACGACCGACTCTTCTTCTCCCTCAAGACGGGAGCAAAAAACGGTAACGCCAATAGCACCAAGTTGAAAAGCAGAAATTGTAGGCAGGAGGAGGAGCTTGCGTTGCAATGCGTACGACGGTAGCAAAAAAAAAAAAATGGAGAAAAAGCAACAACAACAATATTCGAGTCTTTTGATGCGAATTTTTGCTGAAATCTAAATATATCCCATTCGTCCTGCCCCCTACCCTCCCCGTCCTCCTCCTAAGAAGCCACAACCAGTAAAGACAAGATTGGTTAGGGAAGCGGTTCATTGCACCCGGCAGATACAACGTCACAAAACGTCATCCTATATACTTCCTTCCGTTAATCCTAAAAAGAGTGGCGTAACTGTACTAGGGAATGCTCCCCCTTTCCTTCAAGCCTTCTAACCTGACGAACTAGTCTGGCATCGTAACAGATAAATATGTGATACTACATTACAAATCTGGAGACAGCGCAGCACAACTGGCGTCGATTATTTCATTTTTTCGGAGACGAAAAATGGCGTACTGTTATGTAGCTCAGCGCACTGCAAAACACGATGACTCTATTTAAGACATTTCTCATATTAAAACATTGTCGTCCATTCTAAGATTTATTTGGCGTGTAAGTTCCATTTTGCAGACTTCGATAAGTGAACGGAAAAAATAAACTAATATTAATTTTAAGATGTCGTCTACGCCTGGTGCAGTAAATTTCCCTGACAATAGCCTTAAATGTAAACATTTAACGTGAAAACGTAAACATTTAAAGCTCCAAACGGACTATTAGTTCGCAAAAATTATTTGAATGATGGGGACATCGCTTCAATATAATATACCTTATTTTACAGTATTGGTTAACATAAACTAACTGGGTTTAGGCTCCCATCGATCGAAGACCAAATCGCATTTCGATTTCATTTATTGTTGACTATGCCTAAACATTCTCAACATTTTACAACTATTTACTCTACATTTGTTCAAAAGCAGTCTGACATTAAATTGCATTTACGCTCATGGCAATATTTTATCAAATCTTTGCGAAATGATACTCTCAATACTCTCGAAAATTCGAAACTCATGATGTTTATCAACATCTTGTTTTCAAATTCCCCGACAACTATGGACACTGCATTACGACGTCTAATAAATTTTGAGCGCTCCAAAATGACGCTCTGTAAAGACGACCGAATCGTAGGGGATATCGGTTTTACAAGCGACAAAACGTCCCCAGTGCCAGGGTACTTTAAAAAGTGTTTCCGGAGAAAGTATGTCCAGGAATGTTGGGGACGCTCTTCGTAAGAATGACGAAATTGGATCGGCCCAGCATTTTTGCTAGGATCGGTGCAGCGTCGTTTAGCCACACCGGAAACGCTTGTTTTGCCGAACGATACATATCAATACAAATACAATAGAATATAGAACATTCCAACAATGCAAGGCGACACTTTGATTATCAAAAGTTGCAATTAGTTAGTTATTATTGGCTCGTTAAACCAGATAGTCAAAACACTATCGATGATGTTATAATAGCATTTTCTCGTGTGACAATCGTGACATCCAATGACCACATTTACTCCGCCATCTAATCCGGAGAAAGACGTAGTTGCACGTCAAAAAGGTCGGTAAAGGATAAAGGTTTAGACAAATTTCAGTAATTCATCGCGCCACATGTGGGCGTCCAACAATATTTCCCCCAGTTACACTGTGCCAAGAAACATGAAAAAAACTTTTCGGAACGAGCGCCTAGACGCCCGACGTTAAAAATGGCCGCCCGGGGAAAGGAAAACAAAGTTATCTACATCATGCCGAAGAAGATCATAAGGAGCATCCGGGTCACAAACTTGGTGTAATAAGAAATATCTTGGACGTCTATTTTGCTCGTTCAGCAACCAACTCTCGCTTTTTAAAAGATAAAAACGAGAGCAGTATACACTGTCGATTAGCAGTCAGATTACGTATGTAAAATAAAATTGGTATGGAAATTAAGAGTGGCCACAACAACACGACACGATATCGCATAATATATTAAGATAGCGAATAAAATAAATTTGAATACAGCTAGTGTAGTCTTAATGTAGGACATCTGTTAATGTAGTGTACAAGCGAGATCTCTCCCGGTCGTTACTAAAGCACTACAATTTATCACACTGCCAATATTTTGATTTTCTATAATCATCTGTTTTGCATTATTTCCAGTCTTGATTAGGTTCTCAGGAGGACGTCAACATCATTGCATCAAAACGGTTATATACACCGGGGAAAAAAGTGGCTATAGTGACTCATAAAAAATAATTCTCGAGACTAGGTCGGTGTGACGTGCTCAACTGTTCCATCGTGGGCCGCAACGTTACTTTCGTTGCGGAGTTTCGAGCACGTCCCGGTATAAATACACCGCCGCCAGTCGCATAAATTGAAATTCTTTCAGCACGAAGAACCAATCATATAACCCGATCCTCTCTACCATGTGTCGGAATGGAAATTCCTGTAACTTGCCCATCCCTGCCCTGCTCGCTTATTTTTTTATTATAAAAATTAACATAACATATATATTCATTATATACTTTATATAACATTCATTATATACACAAACATTCATTGTACGACTCGTCGTAGCCCAGTTGGTTTAGCGACTGACTGGTTTCGGCGGTCCCGGGTTTGATTCCCGGCGTGGGCTCTCGAAGTACTGGTCGTTCCCCCTCGCACAGTGCCTTAAGCACCATGAGGGGGACGTAACGGGGGCGGGGTAACGTTGACTACAGTTGATTGGAACTTAAAAAAATATGGTCAATGACTCAAGATCGACAATCTGATTTTACACAGACGAGTTTACAGAGTTGCTTGCTAGATGGCGCTTTAATTCTCGGTCGCACTCTGCTGACACTGAAACTGAGCTCCCATACGATTGGAGAGGGAGTAGTTTAACTGAACGCCTGTTAGAAAGACTACGTTCTATGCCGAGACGCTTTTTCCTACCATGAACCTGTCAGCGTGACGTCGTGTGAGATACACGAAGCCATCCTGTTCAATTCCGCCGCCTTTGTGCCCCCGCAACGAAATCAGGAGCGGAATATCCCTAGCCACAAAGTCGAACATGTTATTCAAATACTATGAAGCAAAACGAGCGAATCCATAAATTGTGTCTCTTTACATGTACACCGGATGTTTGTAAGAAATTCAACCAGGGCGCTTATTTTCAAGACAAAATACCAATGTCTACATCAAAGCTTGTGAATGCCAAACCATACAAGATATCTGCCACTGCTGATGACGCATTCAAGTTGCAGGGGTGACGATTTTTGACTTGCCTCATCTGGATCGTCAAACATCGACATTAAAACTCCCTCTGGCAGGCAATTTAAATATATATATACGAGTAGTCTATAAAACGTCCCGGGTTCGATTCCCGCCTCGGGCTCCGGTTCATTCAATTCAAGAGTAATAAAGACCAAGTGAGTCCCCCAATAGTGGAGAAGTACCGCGATGGGTACACTGTAATCGTTTAGCGAATTTCGTTGCAATACAACTGCTAAAAACATAAAGCAAAAGTTTGAAATTTGCCTTAGGTGCAAGAATGTTTTTTTTATTTTGTCTAAATGAAAATAAAAATAACAACAAACCCTAGACAATTCACCAAATGCGGCACATAAAAAATACGCCAGCAGCATAGTTCGCCAGAGAATCTTAGCTAAGCAGTCTAGCATTTAAAATCTCAGCATGGATGGAGATGTGGAAAATATTTATTTAACGTTTTAAAAACAAAATAAATTGAGAGTCTCTGCAATAAACTTTACTGGTGCGCTAGTTCATGTTGCAAAACAGACGGCAGACATATTCGTAAATTATGATTGCGTTCTGAATGCGCGACAGACGTTCTAAAACGTTGGCAACGATACTCTATTTTTACTGAGTCAGGCGAGAATTTGAGACAAGGAAGGCCTCAGCTAACGAAATGCATAACAAGATATTTGCCATATATACTTGGCCAAAAAACTCCTACCATATTTGAGTTCAGAAACAAAACCGCATTGGAAGAAGAACCGCATTTCATAATTCATGAGAATTACTGAAATGTGTAGACCACAACAGCAGCTGGACCAGAAAAAAATTATTTTATATCTCACCTATGTTCCAAGACGTTTTCAGTCTTGAAAATCATTTTTGGCAATTTGCCACACTGGTATTTCTAATTTTCATTATTCTTTCAGCTCAGAAAAATTATTGAGCGTACCAATCTGCGAAACGCAGCGTTTTTAATATTCTTATTTTTAATTAGATATGCAAACACCAATATTAAAAACAATTGTAAAAAAAAAGTAAACAAAAAGTCGCCTTAAATGTACAAGAGGTGTAATTAAAATAGCGAATATTAGTAATCATTTTGTAAGAGAAAATCAATTTCCGGAGTTAACGCATACAAATACATAATGTACCCACAAGCAGACCCGGATATTGCCTATGACCAGTTAAGGACAAAGGAATGGTGAAAAGGAAAAGAAAAGAAAAGGAAGGAAAGGAAGTGTGAGACCGATCCTGAACACTCAATAGCGACCTGAAGTATCCACTCTTACCATTGTAATATGTAATATGTAGTGGACCCGACTAACCTTTTGCCAAGTGCATAATCAAACTGAGAGAAGGAAGAAAGAAAGAAAAAACCATCAGCGGTGTGGACAATAGTAACAATAGTGCCAACTTATTCCAATAAGTTGTAGACACAAATATTCATTAGTATTACGTGTGATCGAGAGAACAGTTAGAAGACGTGTATCATTGTAATGCACATGTACATGTATCTATATGCATTGTAAATGGTCCTCTATAGGCACGGGAATGTGAGCACTGCGTTTTATCAGTAGGTGGCCCAATCTGTCAGGCTAAAATTGTTGCCGCAAGTCCGCCAAATCTTATAAAAACAATCGATAGTTTTCCGATCATCGATCTACGAGTACTATAACGGCTACGTACCAACTGATCCCTCCGGAAGGCCATGAGAGGGCATTAATATCGGCTATGCACAGAGGCAAATGGTTTGAAAAGGGTTCATAAAACAGTGTAGCATTACGGCAAGATTAAGATGAAAGCATTAAGAAAAGCAACAAAAATGTTAATAATAAAATATAATTTTTGTACCAACAAATCCCGGGTCCCGAGTGCATCAATTCCCCCGCATTAGATGTGTTGGCAGATCTCTTCTTTTCGTCTCTATCCCTCACCACTCTCTAGCACCAGCAGTCCCACCCCCAATCCCACTTCTCGAAGAGATCACGGCGCACACTGACCGGACCCTCCCCCGCCCACACCACCAGTCTCTCCTCTAGACACACGTAACCCATTATATGGAGCGGACTTCCAGTTCCATGTCTGCTCACGGTTGAGGTGACAATGGCGAAACCGCTCAGCACTCCGCTAATCCGGTGCTCGTAACGTTTTAAGCGGCTCATTGCGCACCCAAGTTGTAGCGGCCGACAGATAGTGAGTAGGAGGAGGACGGCAGTGCTCATCGCCGCCACCACCACCGTTTAAAGGGTAACGCACACACACGCAGGACTATCTACTGGAGGAGATCGGAGAAAGAAATGGTGGAGACATGAGAGACATCACCACCCTCTTGAAGACATTGCAGGGTGCTAGTCACAGTGATCTTTTCTGGCTCCAGTTCAAAAACAAGCTTCCGATGGAGTACAAGCTCCAATTGACACAATACAGAATGCCCAGGCTTTTACTAACTACATGGTTAAAGATGGTGGGTTGTATCCTTCTTAAACTGCGAACTTCAGCAGCTGGTTTTGGACTCGTAGGAGTATCAACTTTTTACCCACTGGGTGGACCAAGTCAATTGGTGAGCGAATTACTCCAGGGCGCATTGGTGCGTGTGTATCCAATCAACTTTGAGTCAACATTAGACTCGCGTTTGCTCTTTTTAGTTGTGTTGAGGGGAACCGCGGGTGCACACTTGTAAATGCGATTAAGTTGAAACGGCGCGTTGTGTCGGCCAAGCGGAAGCGAGATTGAATTAAGAAAGATCGACTTGAATCAAGAAGTTCCCCCGGCGAGCGATCCGCTGCGGGACGACACGCAAATGACGAACTTGTCCGTGACGGCGACAATTTGTGCCGGGAACGATCGTATAACGAATCCAATCAGTATCACCGTGAACCAACGAACTGAAAGGTCAAGAAGCACAGTCATCTACAAAGTAAAAACAAGTATGGCGGAGTTGCGCTCTTTTGCAAATTGAGACACGAAAGAGCAAACACGGGACAGAGCCGTGGAAAATCGACAACGATCTGGCGAGACTCGATTCAAATGAAATTCAGCAACATGGTTAACATAATCGACAAATTGTTTAATCTAATTAAATAAACCCCACTTTGAAAGCCAAAATTTCCATTCCAACAATTATTCCGTTCGATAATTTATTAGACAAACGTTGATACCAATTGGTTTGAATAACAGCGAGCAGATTTATCGGAAATCTAAGTGGAATAGATTTTCCATGGCATCGAACGTCCAAGTTTATCAGTATATATTTTTAAAAAAATCTAGAAATACGTATTCTTATAAGAAACTTGACGGTTTGCGCTTCCACGTACTACATGATTTATGTGCAGTTCAAAGACATGGACAGCGCAAGCTGTCTGCTAACTTTCCTCTGGATGAAAATGTAGTAAAGAGTAATCAATTGAACCAAAAATATCGAGGAGTGAAGATTGACAGACCTTCAAGAATGTATCGGTGTATCGAATACAAACAAACAATCGATATAACCTCTCTGTCCACATACCAAACCGACGCGCGCCAAAAAAGACCAATGGAGTCGTGGCGTCATCAGGACAAGACAAATGACCACCGGCGAGGAAGAAGTTGACAGCAGGACAGGAAATGGCGCTGGAACGAGAGGAGGGGATGCGAGTCCGACGACGGAGTCTAGTTATAAATGGTGGGGTCGATTTACTGGCGCGACTGAGCGAACAAACTGCAGAGATTTATCAAAGTCGTGTCCGCGACAACTCAATTCGGACACCAAGGCGAAGGCCGTGAAAAAGTGAGACCGGATGCCGAATGACCAGGACGCAAAGTTAGAAAATCGTTGACAATTGTAGGACCTAACATATTTTTCGAAAAAATGAAGAAATTCCCGTCAGATGAATTACATTAGATGAAATCGCTTGCTGCAATTTTCAAGCAAAGGTTTCTCGAGCGAATTGACCCAGAAAATATTTTCTTTTATTAAATACTTTCTGTACTTTGTTCGTTTGAACTCATGCTCTTCGCGGCGCATATGGAAATCTGCAACACACTTGTTGACTCATTTGTTCGGTAACGTTTGACGTCATCAATCCACCCCCCAATCACTCCCGTAACCCACATCCAGTATAATTGTGTACCCCTTACCCTAAGCCAACCTCCACCCCTTCCCTGGAGAGGCAACACTTAACGGGACACTGTATTAATAGGGCATCCCGACATGCGCACAAACACACATATGTCTACAGAGTGGATATGGTGGGAGACCCATTAATGGTGGAGCATGTTCCAAAGGCCCTCCCGTTTTCCACACACATAAAATTGCATTAAAGATGCATGCAATATCCTCCCACATCAATAATACAGTCATAAACCTCCTGGGATCTCGTGTGTCCATCCGCATGGACAACAAACCTGACCAGTGGGCTCTATTCGTCCCGAAGGGATGAGTTCATTTCTTTCGCGTTCTTTGGGTTCTCACCAGAAAATCGACGCAGACTCGTCCAGCTAACTAGCTCCATGGCTTCCGGGCCGTCGAGAATAATCACCTTCGAGCACAATTTGCGAGAAAAATGAATAAGAACAAAATTTTCAGTATCTTTCAGTTCTGACAAAAATTCCAGTTTCATTTGGATGACTTTGCGTCAAACTACCACAACTCATGACAGCATAATTCGAAATAACACATTGCAATGATTAACAATGTACCAAATCTTTCATTTTACAAAAATTATATTCATTATTAATCCATATCAATGAGCATCTGACCAATGAGCATTTGAAAAAATGATTTCTATGTTGAATATGATCACAACGATGGTGACACAATAACTTTGAAATTCATGCGCACGCATATGACAATTACTCCATATTTGTCATGAATTTTGAAAGTATGGAAGACTTTAAACCAGCGCACTCCTCAGAAAATCTCAGGTGGTCTCAGGATGTAATATCGTGACTCTCGGTCTACCTGCTGGAACACCTATGCCGAAGAGAACAAGTTACGTGTGTGTGTGTTTATATGGGGTCGTTACTGGGGTAGTAGAGTGGGCGCAAATATCCGATGCAGTTTTATGGCCTAATATTCGCAGACGTAAATAAATTATTTGGTGTATCCCATTCGAGTTTTTCCTCTCGTTCCGCCTCGTTATAGTGGTTCCCTGCGGACGGCCACTCGCTAATCACTGGCGCTCGCCACATGGACCTAGATTTAGGAATAACGCACGGAGCGATCGCCAGATGGCGCACTGCGCATCTTTCGCTACAAAATTTAAAAAAAATGTTTATTTGTAGTAAAAAGCGCTTCATTTTAACACAACAGTAAACAGAACACAGATACAGAGTAAGCTACTGTAGAAAATCAGATTTACTTATTCAATAATCTTGTAATATGAGGCGATTGTTGGACGCACGATTGTAATTTTCGAAGATTGTGGTAAACTTTCATGTTTTATAAAATAAAATATTCATAATAAATTCATAACGAATTCATAATGAACTAGTCTCCGGGACAGCACCGGACGAAAAAA